>JAZGTI010009025.1:0-19369 GCA_036877585.1 Botia kubotai | reverse complement strand
CCTCAGCGAGGCCAACAACTCGACCTTAAGAGCATCAATATCAGGATTAGCTTGGCTCGAGGGGGGCTTTACAGGTGACGACGGCTCACTCAAGGCTGTGGTCGCAGTTTGCAAACTAGGCCTCAGTTGTGTTTGAATAGTACTGCGTGTTTTATTATTTTTTGCAGCCATTTTATGAAGTCTCGAGTAAAACTTCTCAAAACAACGAACTACAGAATAAAACAGGACTAAAATTATGGCCAAAAAGCGCAAATGAATAACAATTTTAATCGAAATCGGCGGAAGCTCCCAAACTCAAGTCCTACTCCATAAAGCTCCTCGTCGAACCCCCCCACAATGCTCACTGTTTGTTGACCAGCAACCCAATCTCTACCCAAACCACTCTAGTAGGATTGCATTTGTCTCTTCTCTGCTTACCGCGAAGGCACTGGACTGGGCGACAGTGGTTTGGGGCTCAGGAAGATCTAATTTTCCCACCGTCGAGATTTTTCTGCAGTGTTTCCGGGAGGTGTTTGAGCACCCAAACGGAGGGCTGAGTCCGGGAGATCAACTACTCACCATGGTCCAAGGTAAAAAGACTGCCTCCGAATATGCTCTCAGTTTTCGGACACTTGCGGCTCAAACTAACTGGGTAGAGGATACGCTTAAGCTCCTGTTCCGTAGGGGTCTCAACCCGGAGTTGCAGTCGGAACTCGTCTGTCAAGATGAGGGAAGGAATCTGACTGAATTCGCAATCCAGTTGGACAATTTAATTCAACAGTAGTTTTAAGACAAACTACCTCAACACAGTTTTTATTTAGTCCCTCTCCAGCCGAGCCCATGCAAATAGGCGCTACGCACCCGGCACAGGAGGAACGAGCGAGATGGATGCAGCATCGTCTCTGTCTCTACTGCGGTGAACCCGGTCATCCGTCCCAGAACGGAACGACCAGGGGTGAGTGTCAATTCAGTAGTTTTTGACGGACCCACTAACGTGACTTTTCCAGTCACATTAATCCTAGCAGACCAGACTCTGAACACCGTGGCTATCAATGACTCATGGGCAGCCAGTAACTTTATTTCTGAATAGTTTCTCCACAAGCACGACATTCCTTTGTCTTCTTCCCCTTGTTCTCTCACAGTGGAGGCGCTAGACGCGAGACCGATCGGAGAGCAGGGGAGAACGCAACTAACAGAGACAATCACCCTTCAAGTAGGCAGCATCCATAAAGAGACTCCTCCTCGACACCCTGTCATCCTCGGTCTGCCTTGGCTAAAGTTACACGAACCCACAAGCTCGTGGAAGGAGGGAGAGTTAAAACATTGGCGTACTCATTGCTTTCAACACTGCCTGAAAACATTACCAACTGGCCATTTAAACACTGTCCCAGACTCCAGTTCACCACCCAGTGAGAACAATATCCCGCCTGAGTATACCGAGTTCTTAGAAGTTTTTAGTAAAAAGAAGGCCTCACTATTACCCCCACATAGTAATGTTGATTGTGCCATCGAGCTCAAACCTGGAGCAGAACCCCCTAAGGGTCGCATTTTCCTGTTATCACAACCAGAGACTGAAGCTATGAGGAAATATATAAAAGAGAAACTGGATAAGGGTTTCATCCGTCCGTCCAATTCTCCAGCATCAGCGCGGTACCCTTTACCCTTAGTGCCAATTACCCTTAGAACAATTGAGACAGACCAGAATTTATACTAAGTTAGATTTACACGGCACATACAATCTGGTTAGAATCAAGGAAGGGGATGAATGGAAGACAGCTTTTTCTACCACAACGGGTCACCACGAATACCTCGTCATGCCTTTCGGTCTCGCCAATAGCCCCTCCGTATTTCAGTCATTTATGAATGACATTCTTCGCGATATGCTAGACAGATGGGTGATCGTCTATATTGATGATATTTTTATATATTCTGATTCCAGGGAGCAACACGTGAAACATGTGAAAGCGGTTCTGAAATCATTATCTGAATATCAGCTGTGCGTAAAGGCCGAGAAATGCGAGTTTCACAAGACAAGCATGTCTTTTCTAGGCTACATAATTAGTTCTGAGGGGGTGGCTATGGACTAAAAGAAAGTTGCAGCCGTAACAGATTGGCCCCATCCCACTATCGTGAAAGAGCTGCAAAGATTTTTGGGCTTTGTGAATTTTTATAGACGTTTCATTCGAGCTTTCAGTTCCATCGCAGCCCCGCTGACAGCGCTGACCAAACAGAAATCATACAAATTAAACTGGTCCTCTCTAGCTGAGACAGCATTTCTTAAATTAAAGCAGAGATTCACAGCCGCACCTATTCTAAAACATCCTGATTCAAGTCTCCCCTTCATTGTAGAGGTTGATGCTTCCAGTACAGGGAAGCATTCACAACGGTGAATTGTTCTCTCACAACGGTATGAATCTCCTCCAAAATTATTCCCATGCACCTTCTTTTCTTGCAAATTGTCTGCCGCCGAACGTAATTATGATGTGGGTAATCGTGAGCTCCTAGTCATTAAATTGGCCCTGGAAGAACGGAGGCATTGGTTGGAGGGCGCGAATCATCCTTTTGCTGTTTAAACCGATCATAAAAATCTTGAATATCTCAGAACTGCCAAGAGACTTAACCCTCGTCAGGCCAGATGAGCATTATTTTTTACCCGATTTAATTTTACGGTGACCTACCGACCAGGAACAAAGAATATTAAAGCGGACTCTCTGTCTAGACAAACCAAGAAAACCGTGAGCATTTCAAATCCCCCTCCCATTCTCCTCGAAAAAGTATTAGCGGCTCCAGTACAATGGGACATTAATACTGAAATCGAGCAAATTAATGATCAACACACTCCTCCCTCTTCATGCCCCAATAATCTGGTATTCGTTCCTGAACCCCTCCGCATACACCTAGGCTTTCCTGTAGCTCAGTGGTTAGAGCATGGCGTAATAACGGCAAGGTCATGGGTTTGATCCCAGGGATTGCACGTACTCAGAAACAATGTATAGTATAATGCAATGTAAATCGCTTTGGATTAAAGCGTCTGCAAAATGCATAAATGTAAATGCCTAATAACAATGATCCACGATTCCACCAGCTCCTGGCATCACAGCAAAGATCGAGTTAATCAAGAACCGTTATTGGTGGCCCACAATTTCAACTGACATTATAAAATTCATCTGTCAATGCAGAATATGCCAAACCTCTTAGAACCCATGACAACTACCAGCCGGTCTTTTACAGCCTTTACCCACTCCACAACGTCCTTGGTCCCATATTGCTATTGACTTTATCACAGATTTACCCAACTCTCAGGGCAACACAACAATACTAACCATAATCGACCGTTTTTCAAAGGCATGCAGATTAATTCCTCAACCCAAACCTCCTACCGCTTTTGAGACAGCTGAACTATTATGTAATAATGTCTTCAGGTTTTACGGATTACCCGAGGACATAGTCTCAGATAGAGGGCCTCAGTTCACTTCCAGAGTGTGGTCTGCGTTTTTAAAGAGTCTTGGAGTAAATGTCAGTCTAACGTCCGGCTAAATCAAGAGGTGACAAGATTTCTAAGATCATACTGCCAGGAGCAACAGACAGAGTGGAGTAAATTTCTGAATATGCACAGAACTCTTTAATCAAGCCGTCAACGGGAATCACCCCATTCAAGTGCATCTTGGGTTTTCAACCACCTCTATTCGCCTGGTCTGGTGAACCCACAAAACTACCTGCAGTAACTGAGTGGCTACAAAGGAGTAAGGAGGTATGGGATAGGGCTCATACTCATCTGTTGCACGCAGTCAGAAGGCAGTCAGCCTAGGCCAATGGTGAGGAAGCCTACAGGGTCCAGGAACTCCTGGATTCCAGACCCCGGGGCGGTACATTACAGTACTTGGTGGATTGGGAGGGGTACGGACCTGAAGAAAGATTGTGGGTGAACGCAGGTGATATCCTGGACCCCACGTTAACCGAGGAATTTCACTGAGATCATTCAGGTAAACCGGCCCCTCAGTTATGGTGGAGCCTCCAGCCTCTTCCCCATCGAGTCGACAGAGGGAGCCATTAGCCATTACAGACATTATATAAACACGTTATGTATACATAAAATTGTTTGAAAACCGAAAAGAGAGACTTCTCTAAAGACAAACATGTAATACCATTATTTTAATATTGATTCGAAAAATACCACCTTGATTCCCACGTTTAAACAATAAAGATAACAAAAACATTTTTATTCTATTTTTGCTCAATAAAAACTCACTTGAAAGCGAATTGTCTTTGCTGTTGTGATATTACCGTAATTACCCTCTTTTTTGTCTTAAAGGTGTACTTAAAAATCACATTAAGCAACATCCAAACAGAGAAAAAAAATCATATGAGCATATTTGTGGCTATGTACTATTTACTTTACATTGGCTTGTTATTTATTTTAGCTGAGTGTAAACATGAGCCAAGTGCAAGACCTTTATCATACTTTTTGCTTCCGGTAAGTGCAGCAGTGTATTGCTACTTCTGGTATCATCACAGCGCAGTCAAAACTAATGGCTGAATCCTTTCTCCAGTGTTATTGCAGCATACCGGGCTGCTCTAATTCTAAAACAGCGACACCCTTATCTCAGTTTTCACAATTTCCTGACACAAAAAAAACTAAGGAAAGCGTGGGTGAGACTAATTACAGTGGCATGAAGGTCCTTCTTTCAAAATAATACGCGGGAGTACGTTTGTGTGCAGTATGCATTTCGAAACTGATGCTGTCTATTTCCTACAGAGTGACCATTTTGAATTTTCTTTTGCCATTTTGTGTTAAATTTTGGTATGTTTGGTATGTCTGGAACTAAAGTGGAGAACTTCTGAAATACTGCAATAAATTTGTGTCCAAATACTGAACAAAGGAGAGCACAAAATGCCTATAATGAATGTTGTTTCAGTGAATGGGACTAGAGTATTCAGGGACTTGCTTGTACTAATTCCTTTCTGTTGACTGTATCTTACAATGCATGCAAAGGAAGGAGGGAAGTTATCACAGCCTATTGGCACCTGATAACTTTAAACTTATACTGCTAAAAGCAAAAAAAGTTGCTTGATCATTAACGATTAATAACATGGAATTTGTAGGCTAGCAATAGCATTTATGTCTTTGCAGACCTTTGCGCAAACTGAATAGAAATGGCTTACTGCAAATATTCATTTTAGTTGCTTAAATTCTGTAAATCAACATACTGTTTTAGAGGTTGCTTTATTTAGGCTACGTCAATGTTAGACAAGGTATATGTCTCTCTTAGTAATAAGCTGAAGCTAACAGGATAACTAGCAACCAGAATACATTGACATTGCAATTGACTTGTAGTTAAAAATAAACTTGTGACCCTTGTCCAGCTTTATTTTATTCACCAAGTGAATCATGTATTCTTGGCCAAATTTTGGCAAGAGGTTGTCATTCTATGTGCCGGTGCCCCTGTTTTGATAGCTAAACCGGAAGAACCGATATGCTGCTTCAACGAGCATTTCCGGATATCAATTCTGCTGTGATAAAGGTCTATTGGCAATCCTAACAGACACTACTATACAAATAACTGTATCTACATTGCTTTGTTGGCTTCTCCAGATCAATCTCCAATATTCCAATATTCAATTCAATTGTAGTTTATTGTCAAGTGTATTGTTTCTTTGTGTGTTTGTCTTCTTTCAGATTGTTTATTTTTGTTTTAGTTTGCATTCCTTTTTAATTGACACAAAATTAATCCTATAGATGCCCACCATAATTCAGCACTATGCATTATTTCCACTATCTCAAAACTTTGTTTTAAATAATATATTGTACATTCTGAGATGCAAAATATGTTGTCTTAAATGTAAAGGATGAAGGGTGTAATTTTGGATGTTAAAATACTCAGTTTAATTTACATATACAATTGTAGGTTAAGCCACTGGTAGGTTGACATTCTGAGGAGTGTAAACACCATGATTCCGTCAAACTCTTGTGGTTTTAAAACATTATCAGCTTCTAGCACAATGAATTTGGTGAGTTTGCTGTGGGACTTTATCACCAAACAATTGCTGTGTTTGGAAATCATACATTGCAATAAATTGCATAAGCCTAAAGTGCAAAAAACATCTGTTTTCAAACAGGTTTTCCAGAGCACACCCCCACCTGCCATTTTTGAAGAAGAAGATAATCCCACTACAGGCAATTTAAGCAATTAATATTGTCAGGTTAGCCACACTATTCTGAGAAATCAGACTGTTATTGGTCTAAAGATCTGCTTTATATATCTGTATTTAAAGCATCAAATATGTGAGCAAGCTGCAATTGTCACTTTGTGCAGCCTTACTTTAGAAAGTACTGGAACCTGCATTGTGCCTGATTAGAACACAGTCTCTCTACTTTATGCGTTCCTCTGTTGTTATGTTTGTCGTGTGTGTATGTATACAAAATCAAAAACCAATTCTACCTTAATTTTTGAGAAAGGCTGAGAAGAAATATAGGTGTGTATTTGTATGTGTGTATGTGCAAGAGAGTTCAAAATGGCTGTTAAAACCAAGGAGAAACTCTCTGAATACTAATGGAGAAGCAGGGGCTGCTGGGAGACTGGGTCTGCCAGCCAATCAAGAAGCTTTCGGCTATACCAGGTTCCCATGGTGACCAACCTCCTTAGACGATGTCTGCTGTAATCACACTATTAATTCCCTCCTCCTGATCCCTTCCAACCATTTTCTTTATTGTCACACTCTTGGGTGAATTTACTCCCCTGATGTCATCAGCACCCTCGTCATGAATGAGTGTGTGCAGAAGTGATAGAAATTGTTGGAGGAAAAAAGGAGTGTGTGGGTGTGTGCACGCTAAAGGGCTTGTGTTGTACTACTTGTTGTGTTAGAGTCATAACATGTTTATGCTCTCAGTTTTGAGCATGGCAGGCTTTAAAACTGTACTAACCGGATGATATTACAATGGATCAATTGCATAACAGAGGTATTAATGCAGGTGATAGGTTATTACGTTTATTTCTAAAATATGTTTGCATTTGAAATCCCCTGCTATCCGTGTTATCAGTTTGTCCTATAGTGTATTAGTTCCTGGTTAGTGCCATAGAGACCCTCAAGGAACATATTTGACAAATGTTTTTGCTTCTACTTCTTTTTATAAAAAAATAAAAAATCTGGCTTCTTACACTGTGTTGGAATACCTGAGACCTGTTTATAGCACTTATTCATTGTTGCTCTTATAATTGTTGAAATTGCTTCCTTGTCCTCATTTGTAAATCATTTTGCATAAAAGCATCTGCTAAATGACTAAATGTAAATGGCATAGCCTTGCACGCCACAAAGCCTTTAAAAGGCATCTGCAAAATACGTCACCAGCCTCTTGTCTTCAGGAAACCTGTTGGTTTGCACACTCAGGGGTAAGCATGAGGAAAGAAAGATATTAGTGCTAGGAAGCAGTTACGACGTGTGACATGCATGATATGTGTTTTGTTTTCACATATTTTTTGTGAAAACAACTTTTCTTTTCACAACTTTTCACCTTATACATGCTACCTCTGGGAGCAATTATAAAGAGACATGGAGTTAGTTTCCATTTTTATGCTAATGATATTTAGCTATACATTTCTTCTAGGGCAAACGAGACTCATTAATTCACTAAACGAACAGAATGCATAGTCAATATCAAAACTTGGATAACTAGCAACTTTTTACTATTTAATTCAGATAAAACAAAAGTTTTACTTGTTGGGCAAAAACCCTTCACACGGAGCAACATAGAACACTGCCTTACTCTGGATGGATGCTCTATAAAGCCTGCTTCATTAGCCCAAAATGTATCCTTTGAAAGCCATAGTTCCAATATTTGTAAAACTGCATTTTTCAGCTTAAAAATATATCAAAACTATGACACATGCTCTCAAAGCCAGATGCTGAAAAATTAATTTATGCATTCATGACATCAAGACTTGATTATTGCAACGCCCTACTTGGTGGCTGCCCTGCAAGATTAATCCAAAAACTCCAGATAGTTCAGAATGCAGCGGCCAGAGTTCTCATGAGAACGAACAAGTATGACCATATAAGCCCCAGGGTCCTGTAGTTAGCTGGATCCAAACTCTGAGACCAGACGGTCGGGGACTGGATGAAATGACCCTGAGACAGATCATCAGGATTTGATAGACGTCTTTAGCAAACCTACCGTTATATACATGACAACTTTTAGCTTTATTTTGTTCCCTGCTTAGCCACAGCAGTGTGATGTTATGGCTGCAATTAGTAACATTATGCCTCACTGCTTTTTGTTGGCACGATTTCTCAGTGCCTGACATATCAAATATAGTTGGAACCATCAGTTTTCCATCAATAATTAACTATAAATCATCACAATAAACTCTGTTCGTATCTAAAACAATTACAAATTGCAACATTAACGTGCCAGAGGAGAACTGGCCCTCCTGGTCGAGCCTGGCTTCTCCCAAGGTTTTTTTCTTCATCTATACATCATTGGAGTTTTGGTTCTCTGCCACTGTCGCCCTGTTGGCTTGTTTGCTGGGAGACTGCTGACGTCTAACTTAGCCTAGGGTTTTGTAAATTGTAAACATCTAATATTTTATATATGTTAAATATATATATATTTGTATATATTTTATGTATGTATGTATGCTGCTTTTGCATGTTGTGTAGTTCATGGTACTATTGCAAATCCCTTATAGCCCTGTCCCATAAGATGTTGTCTATTATATGCCATCCCTATGTAAGCTGGAATGCTTATATTTTGTTTAACAATTTTGTGGCTTTATCGGTTCAGTCAGCTCTTTGTTTGTAAACATACTATAGGCCTAGTATACCTAATTAGTCTTATATATCCCACACATATTATTTGCAATAATACCATTAACATGTCTGACATTTGTTCTGTGTTTTATTTATTATTCTTTGTTTTTTATGTAAAGCTGCTTTGAAGCAATGTAACATAAAATTATATAATTTTATATTACATTGCTATATAAATAAAATTGCATTGAATCTCCCATTCTTTCCCTGATTTTCACACTGAAGTGTTGAAGTGTCATAGAACAATCCATACATATGCATAGAACAAGTCTTGCATATGCAGCAGCAGGTCAGGCTGGTGCATTGCTGAACATTATGGCAGTTTTGCAGGCATATCAGGCTGACCTGCTTAAAAACCTATTTTATAGTTCCAGAAAGGATAGGGGGCTGCATCCAGTTCTGGATTTGCGTCACATCTCTCTGAGGATATAAAGATTCAGGATATTGACGTGCAAACAGATCGTGTGTCAAATTTAACCCGTGGACTGGTTTGTCATGATAGAGCTTAAGGACGCATACTTTCACATCAGGATTTTATCAGAACACAGGAAGTTTCACAGGTTCACTTTCAAGGGTGAAGATTACCAGTATCGAGTGCTTCCTTTTGGCTTAACCCTATCGTCTCGCACCTTCATGAAGTGTGTGGATGCAGCCCTGGCTCTGTTGAGACTCCAGGGCATCCGTGTACTGAACTACATAGACAACTGGCTAGTCATGACCAACTCCCAAGAGTTAGCTACACAACATGGATATGTCATGCTAGCTCATATGAGGTGTTTAGAACTGAGACTCAACCCTGAGAAGAGTATGCTTTCTCCTGTTCAGAGAACTACTTTTCTAGGTGTAATTTGAAACTCTACTACAATGTGGGCACAATTGTCTCCTACACATGTGGAGTTGATTGTTGCTGCTTTGGGCAGCATTCGGATATGGCAGCAGCGGCCAGTGTGATTCTGTTGGGCTTGCTGCACATGTGACTGTTTTAGATTTGTCTAAAGAAAAATCATCCCAAAATCCACCCACTAAGGGTGGTAAGGGTCATGTGCTGAGGGCTTCGTGCAGGGTCTGAAACAAAGTTTTCTACCATGGTACTATGTAAGCATATCGTTTGCTTGATGTCACGCACCTGTTTGTAATTGCTTTCTGTCGTATTTAATGCTCTTGTGTCTCCTGTCCTGTACTGGTCTGTTATCTGTGCTTTCTTCCGTGTTTCTTCTGTATTGATCATGTTCCTCGTTGGTTTTGTGCTTGTCGGTGTTTCCCGTTTGTTTGTTTCGTATGTTTAAAGTTTAAGCCCGCCTTTGTTTGTTTTGATTAAATGTTTGTTATTGAATTCCCGTGTATATTGGTGCCAGTTTATATTCATTTATTTATATTTTGTATTGAATTGTTGTTTGCCTTTTGTTCCTTGTTCTCGCCCCCTTGTGGGCGGCCCCTTCCTCCACGTGTCATGACAGAACAGACCAGACAACACTGAACCCAGCAGACAGCGATTTTTCTTGTTGTTTTTTATCCCATCTGTCTGTGTTTTCTGTTGTAATGGTTGGGTCCCAAAAGTGGTGAAGTGCCGCAGCCGATGGCTCGCACACCGGCAGGCTGCCCGTTCCTCCCCAAGCAGGCCGGACCCTCTATGAATACACCCTGGCTGTTGACCGGATATACTCTGCTCAACAGCTATTTTCTGGCGGGCCTTAACCATCTTCCTCCCTTTCCAGAGAGGGAGTGGTTGGTGCGGCTTCCATTCTGGGAGATGGTGGAGACCCTTCACCAGCAGTCGTGGTTGAGGGATTCCCCTGGGGGCTCTCCACCCATCTCCCCAGAGGCCCTCCTGGGCAGAGGGTCTGCACCTGGGGGTTGCATCGGTTGGGCTTCGGTGTGCGTCCCTTAAGGGGGGGGGCTGTGTCAGGCTGTGTCACAAAGGGTCCTGACAATTTGTGGCCTTCCAGATTACCTTAATGACCACGCAGCCTGCTCCATAATGATGGGCTTGGCTATGGTTGAGGCAATTTCGTAAGTGCTGCCAATTACTATTATTAAGTTCTGCCTACACTATTAATGAATTGCCACAAGAAGTTTTATGGGAATTAGTAACTGTTCCAGGTAGATATAATTTCAAATTAGCTTGTGTAGAGTCCTGCTTTAATATTGCATGGATTAATATGTTCATCTGCATTTAAGATATGTTAGAGAAAAGATGCAGGTGGATGTCAACATGTGTGTCTGCGTACATTCTGGGACAGTCTTGGGCTGGCAGAAGCGCTGGCAATATGATGTGTGGCAACAACTGGAGGCAGGGGGAATTCCAGGGTAATGACACACAGTGCTATGTTTGTTGTTGTTGTGCTGTTTGTTGTTGTTGAGATAAAATACAAATGCTGAATATAAAATATTCAACTGTGTTTTCTTTTAGTTTTTTCTTAGTTTTTGTTGTGAAACATGTTGTGAAGGTAATCAGTAAAAAATTAATATGTGTAGCAGTAATGGACTCTGTGACTAGATTTAAATGGCTATGTTTATCATGAGCTGGGGAACAGTGGAGACCGCAGCGAGTACCTGAAGGAGGGCATTGAGACCTACTTGGTGCCCAAGAGACCTCTGGGCAAGAATGGCATCAATGGAGTAGTGAGTGTCATTCCCTGTTTTTGCTGTCATTTCTATCCCTCTGTCTTTCTCTTTTTCTTACTGTGCCTCTAATGTTTCCCCTTAGAAGCTTTATGTGACATCATCCAATAGAAATTCTCCACTTCTGATCAACACTACAGAGTGTAATGGAAGTGTCAACACAGCGTGTACCACACCAGAGGAGCCAGAGGACCTAGATACACAGGTATTAACACCATGATCTTGATAAGGATGTCACAAAGGTCCTTTGTAACTTAGACTCTTAGTTTAAAAGTTATAAGCATTTTTAAATATTTTGTTATATCTTTTGACCACTTGGTACAGCCAATTTCAACGTTTGCATGTACTTTCAGATAAACCATGCCATATTTTGTTACATTTTATGACAAAATTGTCGACCATGGAAAAATTTGGTGTTTTTCTGGTATGCCGCATAGATCAGGTAGTGCTCTATGCCTAAGTACCCTCAGCTCATGCTTGTAATGGCACAATTTGAGTACAAACTAAGAAAGTATGGCATTAGAGCTTGCTCTTAAAGGGTTAGTTTGGCAAAACATTAAATGGTTTTAGTGAAAAATAAACTAAAATATAATTTATTATTTTAAACTTTTATAGAACTTTTAAACTGTGCCTTTTTTGTCTCTACACATTTGCTGTGCCAACGTTAATGTTCCAATCGTGCCACGACAAGCTGAACATACCAGCGATATTTACAAAGGGAAAAGCATCCTCTTTGATATTGAAATCTTCAGCCATATAGTTTTCATGGAGACAAAATCAAGATTTAAACACCAAGTTTCTGAACTGTTGTTTGTGCGCACTTACATAAGGAGAAAAGGCATATGTCCATATTACAAACAAAATAGATTATTTTCTAGTTTGTTGTTTTTTCTAGTTGTTGTTTGTCACCAACTCTTAGCATATGCCTTCAGAACACTTGAAATATACGGCACAAGCCACACAGATAGATTTATTTTATGATGCTTTTGTGTCCTTTTGAAGCTTCAGAAGAGTTGGTCATAATCCACTGCCATTGTAAGGACAAAACCCAGAACAACAGTTTTCCGAAATGTATCTGTCAATCCTTAAAAACAGTAAATAGTTCACCCAAAGAAATGTCAATATTGCACAGTTCCATAAAACAAAAGTGGATGTTTATGGAACAGAAGTATAGAAGTATATCTATGACATTAGAAATTGTACTATAACGAAGAAGTGTTATGTATTATGAAATAAATTGAGGAGCAATTGAGAAAGTTGAGGAAATTGAGGAACTCTAAGCTGCAGCTGTCAAATCTCAGTTGATTATGTAAAAGGTTCAAAAATGCATTTCTTAAGATGTGTCCAAAGAGGTCTATATTACCATCCTTTAACTGATTGGCTGATGGAATTGTTGTTCAAGTCCTTTTCTAGTGTTGTGGAAAATTCTTCTGTTTCTAATATGAGAGATTTGTCAGACACGATTTGTCACCAATCAGTATCCAATGTTCACAGTTTATGTCCAATGTTCATGTTCACAATGTTCACAATGTTTAGACTTTAGAATACTTGAAATATTGCACGAGTCATATGGTTTACTTTAACAATGTAATGACGAGTCAGGTTGACGACAACCTGATCCATCTGCGACACAGTTTATTAACAGGGTCGACAGGCAGTGTATACAATGGCAAACAAACAAATAGGCAATACAAGATCATAGTCAGTGAACAGGCGTGGGTCAAGACAGGCAGCAAACAATCATAAACGGTAGAACAGAACTAGGTCGGGGCAGGCAGCAAACAGCGATAACGATAAACAGTCCAAAAACAAAGGCAGGCGGCAAAGAATCAGTAATCGCTAAACAATCCAGGTAATACACAATAGACAATCTGAGTAAACAATGGAAAACGCTTAGAAATGCAGCACAAGGCAAACAAGACTGCGATAGAGAGCATCCTGACCAACTGTATCACAGTCTGGTATGGGAACTGCTCTGTCGCTGACCGCAAGGCACTGCAGCGGGTAGTGAAAACTGCCCAACGCATCACAGGGACTCCACTTTCTGCCATTGAGGACATCCATAAGAATAGATGTCTACGCCAGGCGCGCAGCATTCTTAGGGACTTCTCTCATCCTGCCTATGGACTCTTCCAGCTCCTCCCCTCCAGAGGGCGCTTCAGGAGCCTCCAGACAAAAACCAGCAGGTTTAGGAACAACTTCTACCCCACAGCTGTCACCCTTCTGAACTCTGTCTCCCACTGAACCTTTCCTTCCCACCCACATACACACAAAACCTACCCCCCCCTTCATCTCTACCAATAACATTATCCATACAAATACATGCTTCGCTACACATCCTTACATCTGTATATACATTTATATACATACATCTGTTTTTTATTTATTGAACATAATTCATATATTGCACTTTCTGCTATCTTCTGATTAGATGCTAAACTGAATTTCGTTACCCTGTATTCTTACATGTGTAATGACAATAAAGTTGAATCTAATCTAATCTAATCTAATGAGTCCGGTTTAAATAGCGTGGAGGTAATGGCGGCCAGGTGACAAACAGGAAGTGATCAGTTCCAAGGTAAGTGCATGATGGGACTTGTTGTTCGATCTGAATTCAGCTAATACTCCGGTGAGGGTTCCCTCTGGTGGCGCGGTAAAGAGGAGGCTGGAGCCTCCATCGTGACACATACTAACTTAATGGCTTTTTATGTTCTTTTTTATGTTCTTTATGTTTATGTTCAATCTTTTGTTTAATTTAAATTTATTAGTGGTGCTTGCAAAGCGTCGCTATTACTCTCATACTTTCCAAATTGGCAACGACTCAACAATATATAATTATATAATAAACAATATATAATCAACAATAATAATTTCTAGTCAAGTGCCGAACAGCACAGTAGAAAACAGCACTATTCAGTTCACAATTCCAACGATTCCATCAATAAAGCTTAGTTGTCTATACCATTAATTGCCCAGTTGCCTAACAGGGCCTTACTTTTCTTTTACTAAGTAACATTTATATGTGTTATTGTATATATTTTTGCATTGGGAAATGTACCCCTTATTAAGAAACCATTTTTAATAGCCACAGTTATAATTCTACAGTAATTACTTTGACAATTTAAGCTTAGATGAGTGCACAAATGTCAAGATGCTTAGGAAACGTGCATATATACAATTAAAACTAAGCAGTTGCTTTTAATAAGTACTATTTACAAAAAACACTGCATTAAGTGAAACAGAAACATTTTTTGTTCATCTACGTCCTCTGAAGGACTGTGGCTAAATTTGCGAAGGCCGAAGCCTCAGATTCTTTCTCACTTTGTGACATCTCCTATCTGAGTTGTGCTTAATATTTCAGCTCCTCTCGTTTCATCTGCATTTCTTTTTTAATTTCTTCTCTTCTTCACTTTAGCTCTTCTTCCATCTGTTGCTGTTTTATGTCATGCATACACTGCAAAAACTCCCTTAATGCCAAATTGGACGTTTTGCATTTGCAATTGTGTTCTAAATTCAGGTATAAATTGTAAAATAGGTCTGTAGGTACACATTGATTTTGTCCCAACAGTTTTGTTACATTTATTTAGCAGGTAAATTAAACTCCAAAATACCTGGTCTCATCCTTGGTGGAATGTAATGTGATCCCCCTCTGATTACTGTTGCGTCTTGAGAATTGTCATGTCCCTCTGTAATAAACATAAATGTAGGCATATTTATCTACTGACAAGAAACACTAGACTTCTTGGGTGCAAGCTGCATATTTTGGCATACCCGGCGTTGATGTTAACGGTGGACATATAGGCGGCTCCTGCTCTACTTCTGAAAAAACACTCTGCGCTGGATATTTACCTTGGTGAGTTCAGCAATGATGTATCTTATTACGTCTTAATTTCTGCAAACATTGTCAATTTGACACTGAATATTGTCTTCTGCCCAAATGCTTAGAACAGCCATCTTCATGCCCTAGCCCTCATTTGAATTGGGCTGTTAATTGGTCAATCTATCCTTAAACTTTTAAGCTTTTAAAAGTACTACAATCTTAATTTTATTTTAAATCTTTAAATTTAATTTTTAACCCTTTAAACTATTTTTAACTTTTAGACTAAGCTTTCTCAAGCCAACAAAGTTTGTTCACAAAAATAACTACTCCTCTAGTTATTACTATCCTTCTGAGACTAAAAGTTCTGACTCCAAGAACTTTCAAGCTACAACCATCAAACTTTCCACAGATCTCCAGACCAAGGAAGTGTGCAATATCTTTTCTAAGGGATCGGACTAAAAACCTTATAGACTTACATTGATGAAAGGATCAGATAGGCCATAAGGCTAATGTTTGTGTTCAAATCATCTCTCTCTCTCTTTCTTTCTCTTTCTTACAGGCCAGACTTTCTGAAGCCAACATAAAGTTTGTTCACAAACTTAGTTTTTTGCATGGTTCTTTTTGGAGCTTGAAAGTAAAAGTTTCTATCCACTTTCATTTTATGGAAACAGAATCTCACGCATTTGTGTTTCACAGAAGTAGGAAAATATATCCACTTTCATTTTATGGAAACAGAATCTCACGCATTTGTGTTTCACAGAAATAGAAAAATAACCCTTTATATAGGAAAATATAAAGGGTTATAATAATTTGAGGGTAAGTAAATGAAATATGGGTAAATAAAAGGATGAGTAAACTAGAGAAAACTATTTGTGTAACAGGATGTGTGTGTGTTTGTTTCCATATGCACTGCAGGCTAAAAGGGAAGTACATTTAGGTACTGTTTTTCACTGCAGTCATGGAAGCACTTATTGACCCCTGGTCAGTCAGCTATTTTCTTATCACAACACAAGCATGTTTGATATAATCTGAGCTCCTATTTAATCCTAAATTCCTAAGGTCAACAAAGGGCAGTCACAGTCGCTAACATTATGGCATCTTTGGAGGTATAAAAATCACATGATGTTATTTAGTGTTACCCTTTGTCTTCAGCTTCATTATTTAAAAGGATTGTTCACCCAAAAATGAAAATTCTGTTATCATTCATTTACCATCATGTCAGTTCAAATCTGTTCCATATGACCCTTTTCATCTATGGAAAATGGCTGAATGTTTACACAATGAAAGTAGATTAAAGCAGAAACAGGTAAAGTAACATAAAAGTAACATACAGCTTTTGCACTTAAAGGTCAATGTTTCTGAAACCATACAACATTGAAGTGTGAAACAGCTATCAAAAGTTTGCTTTATTGTAATTTCAGGTGAATCCACTTTGCAGTATTTTATATCTGTAAACTGGTACAAATAGTACAACCATGTAATATTTGTACATGTATAGAGCTGCACCACGGGCACAGCACTAAATATGCCTGGTGTCACAGTTAACATTGTGTTATTATAGCCCTCAAAAAGAGGTAAGAATTTTTATTGTTTTTTGCTCTGAACAGGCTGGTGGCAAACTATGTAACTCTAGCTGTGGGGGAAGTTTTGCTTCTTATTCTTACTATCTGTTCACTGGCAGCCATTTTCCAAGGGTAAGTTAGTGTTCTAGCACCTTAGACATACAGTGTCCCCTGGGTTTCAGACATAACACGTTAGTATTTCGGAATACATGAATCTCCTGTGACATTTGCTAATACATTTTTGATAACATTTCTATTGAGTGCTGGGGTCATGTCTAATGCAATGTTGTTTACTTCTTTTGTAATATTAATGTAACAAGTCGGATGCATGATGACTTGCCCTAAAGCTCATTATCTTTCAGTTAATGTTTGAAAATGTTTTATTTAATCTCATTACTTAAGTAATCACATTCCAAATTGATTAATTAATATACACATATACACACACAAAGTATGGCAGTCCAATTTAGCTTTTAATCATTCTTAGGATATGAATTTTTGATATCAACAATTCAGCTTGTCAGCTAGTACAAATTATAATTCTTGGTATTAGAAATATAATTTCTGCTAGTAACAATTGCTTTTTTGATATCAGTTATTACATTTCCACTAGTAAAAGCATGAATTTGTGATATCAAAAATGACTTGCAGAAATGTGCATTCTTGATATCAATAATTGCATTTTAACTAGTAAAAGCAAATTAACTAGTAAATTTTTTTTATTTTTTTGCATTTTCACTAGTTCACAATTGACTGCCATTCAAATTTTCCCATTTCAATTAAGATATCAATAATTAATTTCTTACTAGCTGAAATTCCAGTGTAAGATGTCAGAAATGCAATTCTTACTAAAAACAATAATTTTTTATTAATAATTATGTGGTTACTAGTGCAAAGGTCTATTCTTGACAATTAAATTACTACAAATAAAAATTCTCATATTTGATATTATTAATTCAGTGTTCACCAGTGACAATGGTAATTCCTGATATCTGTAATGTGATTGTTACTAGTAAGAAATCTATTTTAGATATCTACAATTACGGTTAGGGGTATTGACATCTAAAAAATGGAATTTTTTATATCAGAAATGTATTTTTTAAGTTAATTGTTGATATCAATAAACGCAGTTTTTCTAGTTTTAATTATTGCCTAATATCTGAAATGGCCTTTGCAACTAGAGATAATCAAATTACTGATACCTTAAATAATATTTTAACTAGTAAAAATACATGTACTGAAATATAAAAATATTATTTTACAGGTAAGAATAGCAATGTTAATGAGCTTATAAATATTAATACCATCTGTTTTTCCATATCCAATACAATTTTAGCAGCAGCTACAGGCCAAAAATAAGGACATTCATGCGATAAACCATTTTTATTTTTTTCAAATTCTTATTGAAACCTCCCTGGGTATGAATTACTGCAGATTACCAGCCTGATAAAATGTTTAGCTTTTAACAGGCTAAAAGCACAGCCGCATCACGTAAGGAACAACACGCAGGTATTTCATATTGGACACACACTATAACAGAGTTGAGACTCCTGATGCAAGATTTTAACTTGTTTTTATGTTTGTTTGTTTTTTATTTTTATTAACAAGCTTTGAACGTTCATTAGTGATTATGCGCTATATCACGTTGGTATATCCGTTATTGCATCTGTTATTGAGGTAGACTCGAGTAACCTATGAAGGCTTTTTCTGTATTAATGCATTGCTTTTTCCCTTATTCCTAAACAGACCAATGTATATTGCAAACACTGTGAAGTCATTTTGTACATTAACAACGTTTTGGGGCAAATATCTTATAATTCAATGTTAAAGTATGTTCAGAATACTGCAGCCAGATGCTGAATGGTGCAGCCAGTGTGTGTACATTCATATAAAACTTGACACATGCAACCTCCTTTAGGCTGCAGTGGAGCCTACAAAACATTTAAGCATATGTGCAGTAAAACCTGCTTTAATTTTCTTTACAACTAAATTTTTTTTTTTCAATTTTTTCACTTTTTTGCATGCCCTAAAACCATCGCACATCTGATCGCTTATAAAAGTCATAGCACACCTCACCTCAATAAGCCGGCCGATTTGACATTTCATTCATAGGTGTGCAATAAACTGTGCGGGGCGAGTTACGTACCGCAGTTTTTTCCAGTATAAGAAGTATGCAAGAGAGTAATAGTAATGCTTTGCTTCGCAAGCACCACTAATAAGTATGCAAGAGAGTAATAGTATTTCTTTGCTTTGCAAGCACCACTAACTAGTAAAACAATTATTGATATCTGTAGTTGAATTTGAATGGCAGTCAATTGTGATATTTAACTAGGATAAATGGAATTACAGATATTGAGGGATTCCATCTTTATCCTTTTATTGTCTTATTACAGTTTTATTATGCTTATAAACATTTAATCACTGCTTTAATCATTCATTAGTAGATTATTAAGTTTAAATAATTCCAATGATTAGAATTGTTTAAAATGTGATTGTTTTTAAGAATTAAAGAACATGTGTTTTGTATGCTCTGTGTTTGTTTCAATAAAGAAGTGTTTTACAGAGGCTCTGACTGGGTGGG
>JAZGTI010009024.1:2259-19371 GCA_036877585.1 Botia kubotai | reverse complement strand
GCATACTTGTGTTCTGTATCTGCATACTTGTGTTCTGTATCTGCATACTTGTGTTCTGCATACTTGTGTTCTGCATACTTGTGTTCTGCATACTTATTCTGTGTGATTATATATCAGTTAATTGGTTTTCTCAGGCAGTCAGCAACTGCCAGGTGGTATGACAGGAGAGAGGCTGTCTTCATTGAGTTCTGTGTGGAAGACAGTAAAGATGTCCAAGTTCAGTTTGACAAAACAAAGCTTGTTTTCAGGTATGTGTGTATTTCCACCACTGTCAGAAATGTTTTATACTTTTACACAAATTATGTTCATTATTACATTGTCATTACACAATACAGTTATTCTACAAATAAACTAAGAAAGTAAAATATTTGAATATACGTTTTGTATCGCATAACCATGTAAATTGCTAATAATTAAAGCTGCAATCTATAACTTTCTTTGGTTAAAAATAAACCAAAATCAGTTATTGACCAAGTACAGATCAGTGTTCAACACAATCTCCTTATCTTACCCTGATTCACAACTGTAAGTTTATAGTAATGATTTATAATTTGAGCTGTCGGGTCCGATTACCCATAAAATGTCAGTTTGGCTTGTTTGGCTTGAAGTTATGACTTCAACATACATTAAGAAAAGTATGCAAAGGAACCTGCAATTTTTAGGCGATAGAGAGGCGAAAGTTACAGATTGCAGCTTTATAAATCATAAAAAGGTAATTTCCTATTGGCTGCTTTATAGTGTAAAATCTGTCATTGCATAAGTTGTAATGTAAATGGTGTTTTTGTTTTAGTTGTGTTGGTGGAACGGATAACGTAAAACATCATAATGAAGTAGAACTTTACCAGTGCATTGATCCGAATGTAAGTTCTTCAGTGTGAGCAAACATCTCATGGTTTTTCTGCTAGTTCAGATCCTGCAGGGTTCATGCTATGCCTGTTTGTTAAAGAGGTTTTCTTTTGCAGGAGTCTAAACACAAGCGCACAGACAGGTCTGTGTTCTGCTGTCTCAGAAAAGCAGAGCCTGGCAAGTCCTGGCCAAGGTTAACAAAAGAGAAAACAAAGGTTTGGCTTTTGGCTCTTGAAGCCACATCGAAATGTGAATGTCATTACGTCTTAAGACATTCATTGATCGCATTGTTTTCTGTCCAGCTGAACTGGCTCAGTGTGGACTTCAATAACTGGAAAGACTGGGAAGATGACTCGGATGAAGAACTGTCCAGTTTTGACCGCTTTTCAGATGTACGTGTCTAAATATTTGGATGTGTATAAAGAACAGATGAGTCAAACTAATTACGCTTTCCGTTTTTTCCCTGAAGATGATGAACAGCATGGGAGATGAAGATGATCTGCCAGATGTGGATGGTGCAGATGATGTGAGAGAAACATGCAGCGCAGCATATTTCTGAACTGACCCGCAGAAATGTGTTTTAAAGAGTTACATAAAAACAGATAAACTCAGTCATTTTAGCACTGTATTAAATGATCTTAAACTGTACATATCTGCGTAACTTTCTGACCTGTGTGTTGAATTCCAGGAGGACTCTGCAGATAGTGATGATGAAAGTACGTTTTCAGGTTTTTTTAACAATAATGGAGTTTTCATCTAAGCCGAGTTCTTATTGTCTGTTTTTCTTCATTATTCAGTTTAAGTTATGCATTTTAAAAACATTTAGTTTTTGTTTAGTAAGGAACCAAAATAATACGCTGGCACCATAATATTGCCTACAAAAACATACATTTTTAAACCTTAAAAACCTAAAAGCATTTCAGTCACGCAACCCTGAACATTTGACCTGTGGGGTACATTGTTTTTTTTGTGTTTTTATATTTTTCAGAAATGCCAGATCTTGAGTGACAGCCACCCTGAACATTCATCATCAGAAGAACACAAGGGTTTTACTGAAGTTAACTGAAGAGAGACTAGGTTTGAGTTGGTAGCCATTTAAAAACTGTTTTTTTAGGTCCTTCTGCAGAAAGGGGATGCATTTTTACTGTTCTGTCCATGTTAATCTCAACCCCCCTTGACAAAATACACTCTGTACTTTTCTGTACTGCATGGACAGTTACGAGCTCTCTATGGTGTGTTGTGGAAACCATTTGCACTCAGTTACACGATGGCTTTTACAGTCCTGGCCATTTTCCTCCGTGTCAGTGGGGTTTTAGCATCTAATCATGTATGCGTTGTAATTCATAGTCACAAAAAAAGGACGTAAATGATTGTTTTCAACCCTTTCTGCATTCTCGACCTCTCAGTCAAACTGTAAATTCTATTTAATTCTGTTTGATTTTGTTGCGTGGATGCTCAGATTTCCTTGCGTGTCTTAAATCACCTGTTTCTCAATTTATCTGAAAATGCCACCCGAAACGTTCGCATTTAACATGGAGCACATTAAGAGCCTCTGCACTGTTCCATGAGTAAACCCGTTTTGTGTTTCAGCTGCAGTTTTGACTTTCCAATAGGTTTGTGACAACCCAACATGTTCATAGTTCACAGTCCTGTCTGTACACGCCGCTTTCCGAAATAATTACAGAACGGCAGTTAGTATTTGTTGTTTTGTATCACACTTGGTTTCTTCCATATATGTCAAGAGAAGCGATTGATAAACACACACCTCACCGCTGTACAGAACAAAAGAGTAACTTGTCAATACATGACCAATTTGTGTTTGCACTCAAAATATCAATGCAGGTGTGACTAAGAGATTATAATAATGTTGTGACCTGTCATTCCAGGTTTAAAAATTTCAGTTTGTTAAACGCAGTGAAGTTTTGTCTACATATTTCTAATAAACTGTCTCTAAACAACACTTTGCGGTCTCTGTTTTGTGTTTGTACACTATTAAGGCAAGAGGGTTTCTATGCTGCTGGGAAAGTTCCTAAAAGGTTCTTTGTCAATGTGTTTAAACCATAAACTCAATATTGTGGCTACAATGTGGAGATCCTGGTACGTTTCATATTTGCTGATTAGCATACAATAGTGTTGCAACCACAGAATGAAGCGGTAGGTCTATTATGTCCCTCAAAAGTGTTTGGTGATTGTGGTGCTACATTTTAAGAGTGTTTAAAGTTTGCATCTTCCTTTTGTACACAGACTCAGATTCCACTACGCTTATTGTCTTTAAACAATAATTGTTAGATTATTAATATTATCGGAGACAAAAGGATACTGTCATGTAAAAAAAAAACTGTGGCCTACTGGTTAGTGAGACGGCTTGTAATCAGAAGGTTGCTGGTTTGGTTCCAGTGCCAGTGGCCACTGCTCTGGATGTGTGTTCACGACCTGGAGTAATCCTGCTTACAACAGAGGTACAAATAACAGTGAACACAGCTGCTAAAATTAGTTCTGGGACTGGTACAGACAGAACACCTGATTGTTTAGTACATCATCACCTAGTGTTAAACGGTAGTTCTACACCCCTCAATAATGACAGCCATTCAGCATGATTTATAGTTGGGATGCCTAATCATGTACAATCGCATACGTTAGCGCTTAAAAGAGCTAATTATAGACAGGGTTGTTATAACAGACCGAGCTGTGCAGCAAATACTACAGACAGCAAAATAAACTCGCAGCCAGCATGATGTTCCACAGCAAACCCAAAGAAGAGTCCTTTCAGCCGTCATAAACCAGTCTGCGTCTGCGCAGAACCAGCCCACACAGTCTTAAACAGAAGGTGCTTCAGCAAACTTCTCAAATGTTGTGGAATTAAAACACTTTAAAAGACAAGCCAGAATGCTATATGGTACTCAGGCAAGACACTGTCTCATGCCGTTTGACTTTATTCATAACATTGAAAACAGGCAAATATGAATATAACTTTAAATTTATGGTCACATCTCAGTTTTTTCAACTTTTAAATGGTTTATTCCTAAACCTCTGTGAGATTCAGGGACGAATGAATGAAAAGTTTACATTCCTCTGAGGCTGTCAACGATGTGATCTGGAGTGATCAGGCGTACATCTAACACATTCATCTGACCAGCTGATAAAACACAAAATGTCTGGTATTCCCCTTTATCTCAAAATACATACACACAGTTACTGCCGGAACCCTTGACAAACAGCTTGTGTGATATTTATGAGAAGAGACAGTTCAGTCCAAAATTAAAATTCATTTACTCACCGTCATTGTCATTCCAAACCTGTATGACTTCTTGCTTCTTAGGAACACAAAAGAAAATATTTTGAAATATGTTGGTAACCAAACAACAGTGGCACACGCTGACTTCCATTGTATGGACACAAAACCATTGACACATTTCTTAAAATATCTCCTTTCGTGTTCCACAGAAGAGAAAAAAAATCACAGGCTTGAAATGACATGACACATATAAATGAGTAAATGATGTTTTTTTTTGGTGAACTACTCCTAACACAGATTACAGATAAAAGAACAGTATTTTTGAATGGCAAAAATACAAGTTTATGAGACAGAAATGATGTCTATCACATCTGAACTTGAAGTTGATGACAAGTATTAGACATCAAACGTAAATGTTATTCTGTGCATATAAAATAATATCAAATGTATTTCACATGATTTGTACTTCTTAGTCATGTGAAGAGGCTTCAGAGATGTTCTCATCAATAATAAAATGCAGAAACAGATCAAAACAGACTGCCACAAAATAAACAGAAGTAATGAGTAAAACTCACTTTAGTACAGAAATTTAGATTTGAGCTTTTTTTGTGTATCCTGATTGTAAGATCAGAGGAATACTGAATATTTACGTGTAAATATGCAAATCACAACCAGCTCATGCAAAAAAAATAAAAAGGTCAGATGAACAGTTTACATTGTTTTCTAACTGAACGGCCTACATACAACATATGATTTTACTTGAATGAGATTTTTTTATAAACACTAGCTAAAGAGGGCTGAGATTCTAACAGTTTTAACTCCTGTCATAAATTAATCCAAACATACCTTTTGTTAAAAACGATCATTTTACTGGATCTTTACTGGATTTGGTCTCTCTTGATACAACAGTCAGTATGTCAGTCAGAACGCTGCCTGTAGCATTACTCATAAGACCGACACTTATGACGCTGTAATTTAGATTGTACATGGTAATCCAATACTTCATCTGCTTATGAAAGACGTTTTATATCACTGTATATAAGTTACCCTAAACAAACAGCTAACAGGGAATGTTCCCAGAACATTGGCCGACATTCTCTAAAAGTTCTCTCAAAGTTATCAAAAACATTCTTGCAGGAACATCAGTATACCATTTTTTAACATCACAGATCACTGGCAAACGTTCTAAAACATAGCATAACGTTATTTTTGATTTGTTAGTGAAATGTTTTAAATGTGTTACAGAATTTAAAAAAAAAATGTTTGAAGAACGTTCTTAAAACCAAGCATTAACACAACGTCCAGAGAACCGGACTTTTAAAATGTTTCTAGAACATTCAAGATAACTTTTAACATTTTTGTTACTTAATGGAAATGTTAGGGAAACATTCTTACAACCTAAAATTGTTAGCTGTGTGTTTGTTTTAAATCTTTTACTGTTTGTTTTCCAAATTTGAACACACTGGCCTTTTAAACTGCATGAAGTTTGTATTTGTGTGTATGTGTATTTGTCTAGCTGGAAGGAGTGTAACTTTACACAAACCATGTCATTCTCTATTGGAACAACTGGGTAATGTGTCTATTTGGAATGATAAATTAGCATTGGATGAAGCACAAAGCCACCTGAAAGCCATTATCCAGCAGATGAACAGTGTTGTCTTTGGAAGTATTTTGTCAAAACGATGACAAAATGCCATTGAATGCATCCATGTCCATTGGCACACTTGGGGAATTTGATAGTCTGTTACAGAAACAAAAACAGCAACATACAAAAGTTGTCATGTTTGTGTAGAGCTGTTTTAACAGTAAGATGCTGTTTAAAGCCTGTGGTCTCAACAGGCTTTACTTGTGGTTGTGACTTACATGGATGGCTGGAAAAGTGATCCCTGAACAGACACTGGATTCTCTGACATGTACGTGGGTGTACAGTGAGAGTGTTGTCTGGAAAACAAAACATAACCACAACAGTTATAAACCTGTTATTGTACTGAAACATAGTGGAAATAATTGTATCCCAGAATGCACTGCACATTTTTATTTCTATTATTTCTATTTTTTAATTCATTAAAAATATAAACAACAATGATTCTGACTAAACATGCCAATTTCACTTAACATTTGTTTGTGCTATTTATTTTTGTGCTTGTTACATTAAAGCATTGTTGTCCTGGTGGCAAAGGCCCTTTAGGGATGTCTCCTCACTTGGCGACCATCTTTGCAATGAGCTACGAGGGAAGACAGATTTTTCTAAATTCACAAAGGTCACAATAAAACACTGTATTTCAGACCGGAACTATTAAACCGGATGTGAACTCTTTTAATAATAGAAACAACAAGCTAATTAGCTATATTGATTGTGTCCAGCCTCACGCCCTTTACATAAAAAGTGTTTATGAAAACTTACGGCGAAAAAACTTCCTGGTTCCTGTGGGGAAGATATTTCACAAACAACACAATAAAAACTTGTAAATATCACAATGTTCCACAATAATCATGTCTGTTTGGAACCGCAGATGTGATTGTTCAAATACGCACATGCTGGAGAAGAGATCAACCACTGGGAGATCAGACGAAGTTGAAGTGGAGGTACATTGTTCTCCTCTAAACAGAAAAAACAGTTGTGACAATGTTAATGGAATGTTCTCCGCTCTTATGAAAATAATGTCTGTTTCATCAATCTATGAAACTCACGTGCTAACTACTGTTGTTAGTTTAAAGGGCAGGTAGCCGTTGGGATGAGGGGCTGAGGGCACTGTGTCAGGACAGGAGAAACAGTTTGCTTGTAACTGCAGACACTAGTTTTGCTTTATTTCTCTTAAATCTTGCACTTAATAAAACATGTGTACACACGGACAGTAAATGAGAGTCATTGCCTCTGACAATCTGCTTAGCTAACAAGTTTAGGTTGTATAAACGTTTCTCTAACATTTCCATTACGTAACAAAATGTTATTTTATAAATGTTTGGATAACTTTGAGAGAACGTTGAGAGAACTTTTAGAGAGCGTTAGCCAGCGTTCTAAGAACGTTCCCCGTTCGCTGGGTGGTTACTTTGGTGCACTTGCCTGTGAAGAATTTCTTGAAAACTTCATTTTTCGGCAGTTTAGGATACACATGAGTGATGCAGTCAATGTCTCGCACACGGTCACCGAGTCCAGCTGAGTCCAGATCTTTCTTGGTAAAAGGCTGAATATGCTGGATTTTTCTGACTCCATCTAAGCAGATAAAAAACAGTGTGAACGTCTTCATCTGCTCTCATCATCCTACAAACCTGCTGAAAGAAATCCACAGAAATAATGAAGGCACAATTACATACACTCATGTATAAAGACTTGGACTCACTCTCGTTGAGCTCCACGTAGGCGATGGTGATGCCGCCCATCTCAGAGTCACTGAAGCGCAGCAGAAATGTGCCACTGAGTTCCCTGTTCAGTATGACATGGATGTGCTGTTTTCCAATGAAGCCAAAAATCAGCCTACGGAAGCAATGACAGCAGTTACACTGTCTTCTGTCTCTGTGTTTGCTGAAGTGAGGAAAACAAAGTATTTGTTAGTCTTTCGTACCCTTCACTCCAATAGTCTTTCAGATATTTCTTTGTGAGATCCATCACCCCCTCAAACCATTGCCAGAAGGTGAAGTTTCGACCCGGCAGAACGTCCTGTGTCAGACATAATCACATCATCACGTCAAGTCACATACACACACGCGTATGTGCACAGTACAGGATCATATCGTCCTACTTGTTTACACAGTTGATACTGATAACTGGAATCAGAAACAAATGTAGAGTGGGATGTGATTTTGTTTGTCAGATTGTATTGGATTGTCAGAAGTTGGAGGGATAGAAACTGGCTGGCCATTGGACAGTCAATAAAGCTCCGCCCTTGGGGACAGACAGACATCATCAAGAGAAGAGATGTTGTTTTCAGGGCAAGAGGAGGTGAATGTTTTTGAAAAAGGTTTACAAGGGCACATGAAGGAAAAAGTGATGTGCACGGCTAAATTATTTATAACAAACACTGCAATACTCCATAGAATATAATACGAATAGTATATTTTGATTTCATGGCAAGTGTATTTGAACAAACAACTGAAAGTTCATTCAAAAAGTTCATGCAGATGAATATTGCCCATTTGACATGGCAACAAGTTCAGACAGATTATGTAACATGAACTTCACCTTGTTGAACTGTGTCCAGGACACCAACTTGTTGCTGTAGTCTTCAGAGATATCCTGTTGATTAAAGATCTTCTGGGCAAGGAAATGTAGATTATATCTGTCCAAACATCTCTGCGTCTGCACCTCAGACATGAACTTACTGCTGAGAGCATCACACATCTGCGTCCAGGGCACGGAATCGGGTACAACGAACGGTATTCTGTTCTGAGGACAGCAGACACACAAAACACTTTCTTTGTGTTCATAAGACACTGCAGATGGTCAACAACACCTGCTGGTTGTTACGGCCAGCGTTACTTACGGGCTCAGAGAACGCACAGTCCCATATGATGGTTGCCATGGCGTTGATTTCCTGGCTTCCGTGTACAATAACAACCACAGGGAGAGAGATTGTCTGAGCCAAAGAAGAGCATCAGTTAATCTCCACTTACATATACCCACACAGCGCACAACTCCAGCTCATTATTCACAGTTACCTGAATGCTGTAAGAACTCTCGCAGCCCATGATGGTTATATCTGTGGTGAACAACAAGGCAAACTTTTCCTCTGTCACTGATTCACAGCCCTTTCTATCAGCACGTTTGATCTTCCTTATCGACTGCAGAGGAGAGAAACATAACCGATTTAACTGATTTCACTGATAGCTGAACCTGTACCCGCATATTCTCACCATTAACTAACATGACCAAATCAAAACAAAAGGCTAGAAAAGCAAACCAGCTAACCAGCTAACAGGGAACGTTCTCAAAACGCTGGCTAACGTTCTCTAAAGTTCTTGTAAAGTTATAAAGAAGGTTCTGCAGTAATGTTAGTAGAACCTTGTTTAATGATAAACTTCGTGTATGCCAAGAACGTTATTCTGAAGTTGTCAGTGGAATGCTTTAAAAACGTTACAGAAAGTTTGAATAACATTCTTAAAACCAATCAATAACAAAGACAACATCCAAAAAACTGCATGCTTTGGATGGTTCCTAGAACTTTCACAGTAACATTGTTAACGTTTTTATTACTTAACGGAAAGGTTGTGGAAATGTTCGTGCAACCTAAAATCGTCAGCTCGGAACGCTCTCCAAGAACATAAAGTATTGCAACATCTCTCACCATATTTCTGAAGGTTGCACATGTGCTTTTGCTGGTAGTGTTGTGTTCCAATATGGCCGTGCTGTTGATCAGTTCTCCAACATTTTCACTACGTGGAGAGAAACACAGAAATATTCCTCAACATTTGCACATACTGTACGCATTGATTGTAAAGAGTTGTGTTTACAAGCTCAACTGGAACTCTTATTCTGCTCATCTGCCTACACTTCCTTTTTGTCTACACACAGCAAGAAAGACTGCTGGTTGTAGAACATGCACAACAGCTATCACAGGCCGATTGCAACACATAGCAGAAGCACAAACGTAACATGACCACACACTGACACAATCTGCAGATCAATGATGATATTGTGACTGTGTGAAATGCTTCAGTATCAGCGATTGTTTACTTGAAATGTGTCAGTTCATCATTTCTTGGTATTTTTAGATGCTTTGTTCACATCGTTCATGTTTACACACACGCGAGAAGATCAGTTACAAGTACAAGTACGTCTAAAAAACGACATGTTTTGAACGTTCCTTTAAGGTTTCTGCACTTAAAGCAAATGTTAGTGAAATGTTCTCACAACTACAAAACTTTGTGGGCTGAGCTGACCCAAGCGACACTAAGGGCAACAGGCTCAGATTGCTGGAGACTCACGTGGGTATGATTCCTTGTTGACTCAAGATTCTTGCTTGCGTCTCAGTAACAATTTGAGCCTTCAGCAGGACGGGTTTTCCTGGAGCGATCTTCTCTCCCAGCAGGTAGCGTACGGTGGTGGAAAACTTGGACTGGGTTTTAATCACCTGGGGGGGCTGCTTGTCTACCACCAAAGAACTGAACAGCCAAGACAATGAAAGCAGATTATCATCCAGAAGATAAAAATATTGCATCTGTTATGATTGCATAACTGTCTAACTGAGGCAGCAGCGTCACTTCTCAGGAACTCACGGGATGAGAAATAAATGTGAAATCTGCTGAAGATGCAAGACAACAGACAAACTGGTTGAAGTCTAACCAGTGTTAGAAGATGTGATAGGTTCGTTACCTCTGTACGAGTGTCAAGAACAGATGTGTGAGACGTTCCTGCAGCCCATGAGACTGCTCGTTGTTTTCATGGTAACGCATCATCAACACGACCTCCTGTCTTAGACTACTGTTCACCCCAAGCAACTGCTCGCACCTGCAACCAGAAAAACGGCCAAATGAAGATGATGTCAACACAGACAGTTTGCGTGACATGGCCTCCCCTGCTAACAGAGAAGTTCTCAGAACGTTGGCTAATGTTCTCTAAAATCTCTATATATCTAGATAGATAGATAGATAGATAGATAGATAGATATAAGTTGGCAAGAGTGAAATAAATGGAAAAGTAAAAATGGAAACCCATCAGGCAGACTTGTAAAATACCCAGAACAGACCACGAGGAATTTACAACCAGCTTAAATACTGCAGCTGGACCCAAGCAGACAGTTGTACAGAGCTCCTCACCATGTCTGCAGAGGGTCGAGGTTGTCATTGAAAAGCAAGCCAATGGTGGCTCTGTGTTGCTCCCATCTCCAGGACTTGATTCTGTTAATGAGACAGGACTGGCACTGCTCCAGTGCACACACAGCTTCCTGCAGGAGCTGGACTTGCTTCTGTAAACACACAGTCACAGAGGGCCTGTTGAATCCTACTGCTCTCTCTCCATGTCCTCATATATCTCTGTCCTGTGATTCTTCATGTGTGATTGTGTCGAGTGTTTACCTCTGCACAGATTGAAAAGCTGTTCTCCAGTTGCTGTATGTGTTGTTGTCTAGATCTTTGATCTGAGTGTTGCGGGTCCAAATCGTTCTGTCCTGTGGAACGGTAATGACATCATCACGCTAACCCCTGTGTGTGCTTGTGTGTGTGTCTTACATACAGAGAGCTTAAGGCTCGATCATAACTCAGTCCACTGGTTTAAGAACGGTTTACTCTCTATGGTTATTCATGATCATATATTTTATATTCACAAACCTTGATGTAAATATGTCATTTGTGTTGTCAACTACTGCAGAGAAGTCATTTATAAAAACTCGCTATCATTACAGTTTAGCACGAGAACTAAAATCACAGAATCACAAGCTCTTTATGTCCAGAAGCCTTTGTAACACAAATGAATTTAAGTGTTTCTCATGATGTTAAAAAGCTCTTGAAAAATCAGCCAATGAGAACCCAGCACAGATGGGAACTCCTTCAGTACAGCTAATGAATTGCCGGAGGAAAATGTGTTCAGTTCTGGAGAAACAGAAAGTCTAGTCTGAAGATACTAACAGTATTTGGATTAATGTTGATGAGTTGTTATTATTATTATTTGTTATTGTTTCATTTTAGAATAATACGAAAGTCATTGAAACTACAGAACAACACAAAGTAACATTTGGAATTGTTTAGAAAACCATTTCAGCATCTTCAAAGTCGTCACCCTTCACCTAGAATTGGTAAAAATTCTTGCCATTTTATCACCCGGTTTCTTGTGGTCTGTGCGATGCTTTTTAAACGGTATTGAATGATCTACGCTGGGCTCTTACTGGCTGCTTTTCCTCATTATCCAGCACAAGTCATAAATTAAAAGAACATATTTGTTTTAGTTTTGTAAGAAACAAACATGTCACAATTATATTTTTGTCTACGAAACTCATTAAAACGTTTAAGCTGGCGCCAGAATGTTTTCATGAGAAATGTGTTCAAAGATCATGAGAGAAATTGTGACCCTAAACTTTTGACCGGTAGTGTAAATACACTCAGTATGACTAAAGGAACAACAAAACAGAAATGTGTGTGTGTATCAGATGTGTCACGCTGCCACTGTACACTCTCATAATCAAGTGTGTATTAGTCTGTGTGTGTTCAGAACAGCACACAACTATATGTGCACTACTGGAATGTTTTACACAGAAATTATTACTTGTACATACTTGGCCAAAATAAATTCTGTTCTGTTATATGTTCTGTTCTGTGTTCTGTTCTATGTTCTGTTCTATGTTATGTTATGCTATGCTATGTTCTGTGGGTTAGAGCATAACCTGAGAGTTCCCCACAAGAAAAGCAAACATGATATCTTTACAAATGACAATGGTTTCAGATTTATTTAATATAACAATTAGCAAAAGCATATTGACCTCCATTGTATGGACACAAAACCAAGACTTTTCTCAAAGTATCTTTTTTTGTGTTCCACAGAAGACAAAAGTCACACAGGTTTGGAATGACGTGAGGGCGAGTAAATGATGAAATTGTTGTTTTTAAATCTCTCACCTGGCACAGTCTCAGCTTCCTGTTTTTCGAAGTTCAGAATCTCCTGTAGTTGATGAAGCGTTTGGCGGCAGTTCTGAATTTCCAGCACTTTGAGCATCAGGTTGTGCACGTCAGTTTTTGCATCTTCTCTCGGAGGCTGCAGGGTGCCATTTTCAGCCAGAGGCCCTTGAGTCATGGACTGGAAGGGTGGAGAGTGAGGTTGCATACATTATAGAGAAACACACAGGAAACTTTTACAATACCAGTAACACAAGATTTCTGACCCTCTATTCCCAATAAACCCCAGATGAAAGGGCTTCGTTCTTACTGTCTGTGCTACGAATTGTCGTTCTTTCCTCAGAATGTCTCGAACCGTCCTCACCAGCTCCAAGGGCTGCTGCTTAAACATGCTCTGAAAGAGATTCAAGAATGGGTCAGAAACGGGTTTGGAACAACATGATGGTGAATCCATGATGACAGAATTTTGGTATTTGGGTGCACAGTCCCTTCAATAACTCTTAATGATGACACAGCAGACACAAGCCTTAGTAACATGAACATGGTCTCCCTATAAAAAATGATATATATTACAAAACCACAGTTTTACTACAAATACCATAGTTACCAACGACTTGTGGCTGTAGCAAAACCATGGTAAATTTGTAAATTGGTCAATTGTAAATATAGTAACCGTGGTTTCTTGGTTTTATCAGTAGTAAAACAGGGTTAATTTTCGTACAGGAGCATGTTACAATGCAAGACCTTTGGTATTTTCGACAGTTTGTGACTTGTGCTGGCAAAATGAGTCACAATGAGCAAAAATAACAAAAAATCACATTCTAAAAAAACATTAAACATGATGTAAGATTTGATGGATGAATGAGTTACCTCTGTCTGAAGCAGCAGTTGAGGAGAAGACAGAAAAGAAAAACAAATAAAAATCATTTTAGATGTTTAACTGCTGTTTGGAGCATTGGGATTGCTAGACGAGGATTTAATTAACTCATTTTTTGAATTAGGCCGAAATGGACATTTTTCATTTATGTCGGCTGTAGTTTATAACCAGCCCACTCTCATTCTGACTCATTTCACCAGCACGGGTCATATTTGAGGTTATACGAGACAGTAGATTTCAGTCTGACTTCAGATTTCAGTCTGCCTCTAGCCGCTTATAATTATACATGCTTGCAGTCATACGTACTAAGTTCCTGGTGATGTGCTTTAGTTTGACCCTCTCCACCACATTTGGGTTTTGTTTGGCCACTTCCTGTAGCAGATGAATCATGTGTCCCACCAGCCGCTGGGCCTGAGGCTGCTGCTCCACACTGTCTACATCAAAGTTCTCCCTGAATCCAAAATTACTGGTATTTCATTTATTGCATTTATTATTTATTTATTTTTATTTTTTACGTGAGAACAGTTAGGAAATATGTTTTACAGTTATATGTTTTTTTTTAAACATGTTTTAATGCAAAAATAACATGCATGCGACATCAAAAATGACATCATACCATTCCTGTTCCTCTATCCAGCTGGCCAGGTAGTGCCTCACATCCAGAGGAAATGCGTCCGGGTAAAGTTCATTCAGCACATGAGTCGGCAGGTGCTGCAACCGCGGCGTCATTTGCGCCCACAGCGCCATGGTCTGCAGAAACTGTCAAAAAAATAGATCAGGAAACTTGTTAAAGAGCTACACTTTTTAGAAAGCTCCACTTCGGTCATCTGTTTTCTATTCCAAAAGAATTCTAAACTAGCACTGGGCTAATCTGAGAGATGACACACTGAAATATTCATCACAACAAATATCTCAGCTAATGGGGAACACTCTGTGTACCCTCTGTTTACATCTAGACCAGAGAGAGAAGACAGACCTCTACTTATCTCTCACTAACATAAGGGGCAGAAGACATGACATACAGTAGCACAACACACTGGACAAACCAACAACTCAACCAGCACTAAAACATAATAGTTAACTTACACACCTAGTCATACCGGCACACAAATGAGCCATTACACTCTGCAGACATCTGGTGTAAATTGTGATGATGGAACATCTTTACAAATCCACTAAATACTTATACTGAATCGCGCCTAAAGGAATTTAAGCGTGCTACATCACGCCCCGCATTACTATGAAAATCGTCCAGCTAACATTCTCAAAACGTTGGCTAATATACTGTAAAAGTTCCCTCAAAGTTATCAAGAACATTCTTGCTGTAATGTTAGCAGAATGCCTTTTTATTGTTATACATCTAGATCCAAAATGTTATTCTTAAATTGTTCGAGGAACGTTTTAAAAACATTACAGAATGAAAGCAGTTTAAATAACGATCATATAAACGCCCAAAAACTATTGTTAATTCAATGACTAAAAGAACTGGATGGTCCTAGAACATTCAACCATTTGTAATGATTGTGTTACTGACTAAAACATTAGGGAAACATTGTGAGCTAGGAGAATACTTCTAAGAGATTTAGCTTTGAATTTTTTAAAAATGTTTTGCTTTTCTCAGTAAAACAAAACTCCTATAATGATGTTTTAAGACATTATAGCTCTAAATTATATAGTAAATCGTGAGTTTAGAGCAGTTATTTTAGAGAGATGTTTCAACTGGAATCCCCTCGACACTTAAAATGCACATGAACGCATCAAACTGAAGATCAAATGATCATACTACATAACAGAAAGACATAAACACAGCATGTCTCCACAGAAACCAGTAAACAGAAGTGCCATTTCTGATGACCACCTCCAGTCCTCAGACTCCACTAGATTCCCAACCAGTTCTGTTTAAATGTGTAGCTTGGCCTGTAACAGGTAGGCGGCAAATTCCAACGTATTAACCCTGATGTCACCATTACTCACCGGTTTCAGTCTTCACAGTTTCCATCTGTATGGTGTAATTCCCATATATAACCAGAGATTCCATACCATGTGTGTTCACTACTCACTACTCCAGTGTGTGTGTGTGTGTGTTCACTACTCACTACTCCAGTGTGTGTGTGTGTGTGTTCACTACTCACTACTCCAGTGTGTGTGTGTGTGTGTGTGTGTGTGTGTGTGTTCACTACTCACTTCTCCAGTGTGTGTGTGTTCACTACTTACTACTCCAGTGTGTGTGTGTGTATGTGTGTGTGTGTGTGTTCACTACTCACTTCTCCAGTGTGTGTGTGTTCACTACTCACTACTCCAGTGTGTGTGTTCACTACTGAGTTACATACATGAGTTAAATACAGAGGATAAATTCAAAGTAAGACCTGTATAAGACTTGGAAAGATAACTCATTCAATGTGAGTGTTAAATGTCTGTTGTTACACCAGAAGCACTGCAAGAAAAACAGGTCTAGTGAAAGACTTGTGCTTCTGTAGCACAACCAAATAAATGCAGGAGGAAGGAAATAATGAAAAAAATATTTTTAGACGCTTCACAGCCCATTAAATATTAATGTCGCGATATAAATGATTTTCAATAAAGGTTAACAGGTTTATAGTCTCTATTTGTCACTATTCGTTCACTGTGTGTTAACTAACATTAACAGATACAACTTTTGAATTGAAAAATATATTAGAAAAAGCTGAAATTAACATCAACTAGGATTAATAAATGCTGTTATTTGTGTTAACTAAAGCATTTAACTAGCAAGAACACACAGAACCTTATTGTGCAATGACACTGTAACAATAAATCAGTTCCCTACTTTAAATATCCCTGGATAATATTTTTATGTCACATATTTTAACACTTATTTTACAGTAATACTAGTTCTGTTCAGGTTTCAGTGGAGTATTAACCGGGCTGATGAGGAATCTAAAGATTCATAACATATGATATTTGTACACTAACCTGTAGAGCAGCTGAAGAAACAGAATGCGGATGGCCAGGTAATATATATTTAAACATAGCCTGAAACATCTGACTGCTCACTATCAGCAAACCTATGCCACACACTGCTGAGATCTCCTATGAGACTGAAGTGTCACAGAACACATGTCAGAGAGACGGGACGCTTGCGCCTGCATTTGTTTTGATGGGTCCAGGGGATACCATTTAAAAACTATTTGAAGAATGCATGTCTCTTGTGTTAATTGCATTTACTGGAAAAGAGAAACAATTATGTGACCATAAACGCAAGTTACAGCAAACTCTTTACACTGTCACGCAAGAAAGCAGCTGTCACTATTTTATTCTTTTTACTTTTATAAGACAGCATTTTATTCTGTCTTATTTTTTACACTCAAATACATATATACTCATATATACTCATATATACTCATATATACTCACACATATATACTCATATATATACTCATATACTCATATATATAGATATATAGATATATACCGTTGGTGTCAGTTACTGTAATTAATAACACAAAACTCGATCAAACTGACCTCAGTTCAGAGTGAGGAAGATTTAGTGGCCCTTCCAGTGTGTGTAATTTTACTGTTTCATACTTTTCTGGAATCATTTGGGATTATAATAATTCTCTTGTATCTTGGATGC
>JAZGTI010009023.1:0-19371 GCA_036877585.1 Botia kubotai | reverse complement strand
ATTCCTGCCACAGTCTAGGTGAGGTTCTAAAATAGCTGGTCGCCATACCAACCTGGTGTAGTGTTTGCGTCATTAAGATGAAGTCTATAATGTTTCATGTGATATGAGCCTCAAACTTTGTGTGTTTTTAAAATAAACATGACAAATTTAAAATGTCACTTTGTACATGCACAATTTATTTATTGTTGGCAAAAATAGCTTTTTTTGTTTCTAACAAATTTAATGGCGCATGTTTTTGAAATGCAAAAGAAGGAAAAATGACTTAAAATGGTGGTTCTCAGTTTTGTTTTATTTAACCCACTGCACATTTGGTATGTTGCCCTTATCTGACACACCCTGTTCAGTTTGTGGCTCTCTCTGTTAACGAGATTATTTGAATCAGGTGTGTTAAATAAGGGAGACATTCAAAATATGTACTGTGTACATATATGTACAATATGTACTGAGTACTGTGGGTCCCCATGGACTGGAGTTCTAAATGCAAAAATAAAAGTTGCTTCCCTCTCAGCATTAACTGGAGGGAGGCAATACCTACAAATAGTGCATCTAATAGCACTTGACAAAAGATCATTCAAAATCTTCTGTTTGCGTTCATTCAAACTACTTGAAAATGCAAAGCAGAAAGGAAAAAGGCTTTTGCGATATTGCCATGCGCTGGTGAAACTCAAATCAGATGGCTAATTTCAGACAAAGGTCTTTACTTATTTCCGTCTCACTGAAATCTCTCATAGCATGCCTGGACTGTTTTGCTCAGTTCATTACTGAGAAATATATTTTCAGAACAGCTGCTTAAACTGCCCAGCAATGCCTTTTCATAATGGACTGAGAATTTGCAGCAACAACACAATCATGTCTGATAGACTTAGAAAGTATGTAAATATTCTTTCTAGAAATTGTGTTTATGGCACAGGAAACACAGACATGTAACAAATAATGATTCCTGCGTTTGAGGAATTGTTTTTTTAACCCCATATTTGGACTGCAGTTTTATATAAGGGGTCAATAGGCTTTAATATAAGACAAAAGTGTTAATATAAGTAGAATGTAAATATTGTACTTTGGCTAAGGTACTGAAGTAAAATATTTATGATTGAGCTGTAAAGTTGTCTAACTTGTCTTTTTTATAGATGGACAGCTTTTACAGGTGGATAAACTTCTAGTTACAGTATGTTACAGATGTACTATACTACCTGTGGGTGGATTTTGCATCATGTAAATGGTGCTTTATGGATTAATCCTCATTCCTCATTTGAACTACTGTATATAAAAGGCCAAGTAATTAGGCCACAGATAGCATGTAACCAAATTTCTATTCAAATGTAAAACATCAAACAGGTTTTGTGGAACATATGCATATAGTTTGGAATGAATACAAATGTCTAAACACAAAACTATATATAAAATTATATTATAACAGAAAATTTGCAGTTCAAATGATCTCTATCCATACAGCAGCCCTATATAAGCCAATCAATAGCAAACGAGAGCTTATAATCAAGAAGAACATTTACTGCCACAATTCACTGCAGTGATATAAAGCAATTAAATTTGCTTTGTATTCAGCGCTTAATCTAAAGCAATTAAATTTGCTTTGTATTCAGAGCTTAATCTAATTTGATATTCTAAAAAGAAACTAAATGTTGAAAGCCATGAACTATCCTGCCCCACTGCAGTGCATTAATTTGAACTTTGTATATTAAATAGGTTTAAGCGTGAACTGAGGAAAATTTAGGTCAAGAGATGTTAATTACACTCATTTAGCTGCATGTTGTTATTCAGCCTGTTGCACTGTTTTTGAATTTTAATTAATGTGTAGTTTGTATATGTGCCTAATTACAGGTCATGGTTATCCACAGCTACAAATCCGTCTTTATTACAATAACTTTATTAGCTTCTGTACGACATAATATCTGGAGCATAATAACAGTAAGTGAATTCAATTTTGTTCATACCCACAAATTTGACCGATCCAAGTTCCAGCTGCATCTTAGTATAATGTGAATGCCAGCTTTGAGGAAAATAAAGTTTAGCTCATTCCAGCAACTTTCTTCTGAACTGACTGAACAACAAGACTTGCTGTTTGGCATTGCTAGCTGAAAAAGGTGGTATTTATAATTAGGGCAAGGAGTCATGTTCATTTAGACAGCATTTCATTGGATAAAAAGTTGTGTAGTACAAAGAAGGTGAGTCATCAATACTTTCATCAATTTTTCTGGTTTTGCAACCACTACATTTATAAATTTATTGCAACCATTTCACTTTATTTTTATGTTTACACATATTATTACATTCACATGCTACATTATTCAGTGGCTTTCTCCTACATTCCCACAGCATCAATCTCTTAGTACAAATTAGTTTTATTTTGACCAACTATTTATAGAAAGCCCATATTTTAAGAATGAAAGAGGAAGAGAGAAACGTGGGGTCCAGCTATCAGATCAGATTCTCAGTGATCACAGCATTTCATGTTAAGATGAAGGCGATGTCTGTGGATTTTAATCTAACTGTCTACACTTAGCAGTTTCGTTTTATCTCAAAAGGTCTTGATCTTTCTCATATGAAGATGGATCAAAGTGCATCACTTCGGCTTCTCTATAGTGGAGATACTTTGCCTCTACACATTACTAAAGTGATAGCTTCTTTCTGACGAGGTCAATTAACATACATTTTGCTATTGATCAAGTTTTGTTTTGTGAAATTTCAGCACAACGCTTTTATAGAGCTCTTTCATATAAATGTACAAAAACATTTTCTTACTTACAAAAAGTGATTTCTACTTTTTTAAATATATAATGTCCAGTGGGTTTATTATACAGATATTATGTAAATCATCAACAAATACAGTGACTTGATGTGCTTACCACTGTGCAGGCCCAGATTTGCCACTTTCTTACTGTTACGTTTACACTGGCTCATTATTCATCTTCCAGACAGGCACACACACACACACACATACACTTGATCTGTGGTGCTTTTTACGCTAAATATGCTCAGTGTTCCTCGCCTTTCCTCTCACAAATGCCTCTTTCATCATCAAAACCAAACCTGTGCCTCATAATTAATGCGAGGTCCAATTTCCTGAAGATTAAAGGCAAAACAATTAAAAGCATAGGAGACAGGGGGTGGAAATTGAGGACAAAACACAGATAGAGGCTTTTGTTTGCTTGTTTGGAGAACTGCTTCTGAGGTGATTTAAAAAAAAATTCCCAAAAAATAGGAAATTAAGTAAATAAGTGAAAAAGCTCTAATGAACTTTTAATTTTTTTGAGGAAATGTGACAGGTGTTTGTCTGTGCAGCACCTGGTTCAACAATGCTACGGGCTGTTGCCAGAATGCTGTGATTGTTAATGTGTTCTGAGGGGTTTTAGGCATGTAGCTTTGTGGTTGCTAGGAGGTTGTTTACTGGCCTGAATCAAGAGTCTCCATGCTATTCTGGTAATTAACACTTTATTTCGAGTCCAACTACCAGTCATTAGAGTATTAGTAGACTATTAGATTACTGTCGAAGAACTATCGAAGGAGTATCCTGCTAGTATTGATCACAATACTAGCAGGATACCCAGCAGCCTACTATGGCACACGACTTATGCAACCCCTTTGGCAAACTTTCAAGAAAATACAGTATGCTGTAAAACAACTGCTGACAATTTTCCAAGTTAAAGGCTACAAAATAAATAAAACAAAAAACTGAAACTTTAAAAAATAAAGATACATTTTAAAATCTTTTTTTTAAATCTTGTTCTTCAATGCCAACAGCATCCTGCGGTCAGCATATCTTTACATGCCTGTAGGTGAAATACAGGCTTAAGGCACATTACACTAGCAGAAGGGCAAACTGAATTACTCATGAAAACATACATGCTGACAGTCAACATCCCTGAATCTGCTAACAGATGCTGTTGTAGCCTCTATGGTGCACTGGGTTATCCCATTTTGTTAAATGGTCTACACGCCTAGAGGAAGCAATTCAGCCTGTGTTTTGTGGACTTTATGAGTTATTCTCAAAGCGAAAGTACTTCCTTGTGCATTAATCAGTGCCAAACACACACACTGCAATAAACTTTGCAGTAGACTCTAGGGGAAAACACCCAATATTGTTGGTGATTTTTCCAACAATATTGTCATTTGCATTAATATAGCCTCATGTAAATGTATTTCCCAGCTCGCGTATTAGATTCGGATACTAAACAACTACAATGTTTTCCCAGTTTCCAGCTCTCATTAAAACTTCCTTCTCCCTCGGGACTTTTTTGAATATCTGATTCTGCTATTGTCAGACATAATGCAGAACAACCACTTACAGAGAAGTGGAGAAAATGCATGTGTCAACACTTCTACATCAAGGAAAACATCTTCTGAGAAGTTTACCCACAATGCACTGCTGTAGCTAATGAGGATGAGCAACTAAGCCTTGAAATCTGTTGATCTCACACATCACAATGCCTCTCTAATTAAAGAAGTTTGCAGCCAGAAATATTGTGCTCCACAATCAGACTCCATCTGGATGGACCTGCACCACCAGGGCCAATGACGGAGAACCGAAAAGACTAACAATGCATTTGAAATAATGGGCCACAGATGACTGCTTTTGCTAGCATGTCCTCTGCCAACAATAAAACATCCAAGAGAAACAAGCAAGTTCCAACAGTAACACTTGCCAGGTGCCAAATGCGAGAAAAATTGGTGAAACATGGAATTAAATAGACTTACTTGCCAGTAACTTTATTACAGACAGCAACAAAATACATGGTGTTAATCGAAAAGTAGGTACGATGATCTGACCCTTGCTGATGCAAGTCACTTACACAGTTTGTCAAATGTGTGCAAAACTGCAAAATACCTCCATTAACAGGGAGTTTTTCATGCAAAACAATGCAAAACAAATATTTTATGGACAGTAAGAGACACAAGAGTAAAGATGTGGCAAAAAGTTAATTTTGGACTCTAAAAACAAGCCGACAGATAAAAAACAATCTATCATTCTGAATCTCAGTGGGTTCCAACAGTGATTCAATTTCTACTCACCCAAGAGGTTTCTCTAGTCGACTGGCCGGTGACCCCACAATTTCACCCAGCGTGCAGAACATCTGGCCAAGAAAGTCCTAAATGGGGGTTTGGGGGGGGGGTCAAGTACAAGATGCAGTAAGACCTTGTAATATTCCACAAATCCTACTGCTTGGCACTCCTGTTATAGTAATGAATCGAAAGGCAAAGACGTACGTATAGTTCAGGGGACTTCTGGGAGGGTGGACGGCCACATTTACAACAGAGCACAGCGTGTAACACAAAGCACAAGACACATGTACAATACAGCCACACACAACATCACACACTACTGAAGATGGTTAAACCACAGGAGAGACAGAAGGGGTTAATGACATCTATGTGACTGCTGTACATGCATTGAGGTGTTATGAAAGTCATGGGAATATGGGAAATGTCAATAAAAAAATATCCAAATATATTTTATGATCACATGATCATATTGACTATCTCCTATGGATGGTTTTACTTTTTGCTTCCACACAAGAAAACATGCCAAAGGCATCTAAAAAATTTAATTAAATGTTTACATAATTTGTTTCATTATCCAAAAACTTCTTTGTAGGCTTTAAATGTGGATTCAAAAAGCTGTGACAAAAATAGTTGTAAGTATAATTCTACATGAGGTCCATTTCATGACTAATACATCTACCTCAAACGCGGCTCCAACTGTAAGAAAGATGAATTAAAATATCTAAGGTAATGTAACATTTGTCAATGCAATAAAATTAACAACGTGACAGGATTTTAAAATGATTTTACCTCAAAAGAGGTGAGCACATTCTTAAATATATTTGGATACTTTTTCCTTATAGAAACTGATTTGCATATAAATGTTTTCACTCAGGTTAAATGAAGGTCACACTACTTACATGTTTGGAAAGGTCAGGACTTTTAGAATCAACATCATATCTGAATTAAAAGTAGAAAGTAAGAGAAAACATCTTTAATTCGTTGTATTTGTGAGAGAATGTCTAGATAAACATTAAGTAATTAAAAGATAAGCCATAAAAGATACATTTTTAAATAGAGCAACCAGCTTAATGGGGACCACTCAAATAAAGCTTCTTGTTCAATTTAGTTAATTAAAATGAACTAATGCAAAACAGCTCTTAAACGTTTTATTACAACATTATTTAATGATGTGCAATCAATAGAAATTTGCAAAATGGAGGTTTACTTAAGCCATTTGTAGACTATCACAAACTAAACACATTAGACACATTAAAAACTGAGTATTGAGTATTATTTGGGTTTTCAAAGGAACAGCGGGCATATGAAGATCATGTGTCACGCGAAAGGCTACGTCTCAGAGGAATGAACTCACATATCAAAGCGCAGGTTCTGCTTTTCCTCAAAGAAGTAGTCCAGGATGTACTTCCTGACAAAGTCTGGATTTAGCGTGTTGTCAATCACCTCCGTTCTTCCGAACTAGAAAATGGATCACGGACAGGGTTGGGAGAGAAAGGGTCCCAGAGAGGGGGGGATAAGATTAGATACAACGTACAGAATGACAAGAGTAACAGAAGACAAAAATTGGGAGATTGAAAAATTGGGTGGAAAATGCTGCAGAGAATCAAAGTACAAAAACACAAATCCTTTAGAATAAAGTATAATTCCCCTGATTTTATTTCTGTGTGGCTCTGAAGCTGGAGGGTGGGCGCAGGGGGTCTAGCTGAGGCGTGCACTCTTGCCAGGAAAAGAGTGGCTCTGTTGAACTGCGAGTCATTCCTACCAGCTCTAATTACAGCAGTGTGGCCACTCATCAGGCCGAAGATTGGTGACAATTAGGTCTGCTTAATTAAAGGGGGTCTGAGCCAAACGCTAAGATACATCCCTCTGAAACCCAGATAGATGCGCACTACTCCATCATTAACCCCCTTTCCCCTTGTTATAAAAAGACAAAATAATTGGACAGGTCCCCTCCTCTCCGTCTAAAGCCAAACATGTTATAACGAACTGCAGCCACCTTTTGACACTGAAGCACAGCAATGCAGTACATGCTGTAAATTATTCATTGTCAGGAAGAGTTTACATAAATTAATAACCTACAAACAGTCTGTTTTTGTGAAGAGGTATTGTCAATGTTTATATCATTATGTGTAATGTTTTTAACAGTTTACATGTTTTGTAGTGCTTTTTTAAATAATACATTCTCTATGATGGTTTCTTTTCATATGAGAAAAGAGATGGGTAAAAAGAAAAGGTTGGATATAATATGTATGATATTATATAACATATAATTAAATACATGCTGACATTAACACTCCAAAAAATGGCCTCCAAACCCTTCAGAAAAAGTTCTAAGAGGTGAAATGTTGCAGTAGGCAAAATGTGAAGTCCTTATATCATTATGCAGACATTTGTCGAATGGTGATTTATATCTGCACCCAACCTGGACTTAATGTACTCAGTTTTTCACTATTCATCAATTAAAATGAAACAAAACCATCAAGTTTTATATTAAATTAACTGAAGAGTTCATTTTGCAAAACCTTGTCAATGTCGTACGCGAGAATTAGGTAACAACCTTAATTGCAGTATCCACAAAGAGCTTTCAAGCATCTAATGAATGAAACCTAATTAGAATCAAGCGGTGTACTGCCGCAGTTTGTACTGCCATCAAACTGCTCTGTTAATTTCAAATCAACAAGCTAAAAGCTTTATAAAGAGAGACTTAATTATTAGCAATTATTAACAAATGTGTGGTATTGTAATAATCACTTTTAATCTGGCAGGACTCACTGTAGGCTAGATATTAACACTGCATTTTAATTTTAATTTCATTTTGCACAGAAAGAGCTAAAAGAAGTTTAATTAAATTAGGAAGTTAAAATTCAACTTAGTTTTATGAGATATCGACTTTTCTGGTGCTTATTAGTGTTGCACAATGAAGGCAGTATTATTGTACTTTCTTTTAAGTTCAATGGTTGTTTACAACAGCTTAGGTTCTTCTTATTTAGAATAGTAGTTGGTATAGTTAAGTACAGTTTATCATTTACCTTAGAGTGCACACTTTGTGCATGCTTAGTGTGCATGCTTACAATACTTAAAATTATAATACTGTACCTGGTGTTGTGCTTAAGATAAAGTAGCATAAATTGGGCTTAAATGTATAAATTGGGCTTAAATCTTTAAAAATTTAACTAGACTAACATTATATGAAATAAAATACAGTAGGTTCATCTGTTACAACAAAGGTATGAAACCCTTGGCCTACAACTCTCACTGGTAAACAACACAAAACAAAATTCTCCAACTGTGACAGCACAAACACAAACCACACACAGACACACCTGCCAAAGAAAGGCAGTGACCCATATTGGTCAGAGCTGTCATATCTTCAGACTGCACACATAGGCCAATGTAAACTCAGCACAGCATTTCAGAACCTGAGGAAAAATCCTTATACAGTCTTGTGGAGGTCATAATTCCCGGAGCTTTGAGCTCCCAGAGGTCCCTGAGCTTTGATGGGGCTGTACAAAAATCTATCAATAAACTAAATATCAATAAAATGACTATATCAATAAAGACACCTAATGTATTTAAAATAAAAGTTTATCATTATATTAAATACGTACAAAGAGGAATTGGTAGTTATAAGTTATTTTGATGATTTTAGAAGTTAATAAGTTTAGAATTGAAAATATTTAGAAGTTATTTTATTAACAATTTTGTTTTTAAGGTTAAAAAGAAACTTTGTACACTAGCTACAACAGCTGTCTCACCACCATTGAGCAATCCAAACATTTTATAAAACTTGCTTCGAGAATTTGACTTCCTGAGGTGATGCTTATGTCAGAAAGTGGCTCTTTCTCAGCGATTGCACGGACAGTGGACAGAATTTCAGGAAAGTGTTGAGTCCTGTGCAATAAAAAGCCCCAAAACCTTTACACAAAATGAGTCAAGCTCGGCACAGAAAATGGGTGACAGTCCAAAAATGACCAAAGCGACAAAAATTGTTTGATGATAAAAATGTTTCCCACACATGTAATTTGGCTAACGTTCATAAAGCAACAAATTCAAGCTTCTTTCAACAAAAGCCATAATTCACAAACAATAACGCTTCATTCATATCGCTCAACTTCTTTAATAGCTTGTCTGTCTTTTTCTTTTTGAATCACAGCAGACTGCATATAAAAATAGACAGCTGAGAAGTGAAGTATGCCAGAAATTATTGTTGGGGCGAGCTGTCATCGCCTACACGCTAATCTACAAATATTGTGCAGGTGTATGAGCCCACTCCCGGCTTAGACTTACAGTATGTGACAATAAAAGGGCAAATGCATCTGCAACTAGATGAGGTACTTTATTTATCTTTAATTTAAGACCTTTGTGTTTTATGTGACTTGCTGTGACATTTTTCCATCTCAGATCAACACAGAAAGTGTGAAATCCACAACTTCCAAATCTGAATAAGTTAAAGATTTAAATTTTAGTCTTATTTTCACATGAAGCTATAAAATGACATATAGCACATTAGTGATATGGACTATTCTTAAGTTGCTTATTTATCCTTTTTTGAGAATTGTAAAACATTTGTAAAAAGTCTATTGTAAAATTCCTCTTTTTGTGTTTTATGCAAGAAAAGTCAAAGTAATATTGAATGACATGAAGGTGCATAAATAGTGACGGAATATCCGTGTATTTATTTAAATTAAAACTTATGGTTTTGCTTAAAGGTAAACGTTATGAATTATGTCAGGTGTGATTAAATAAGATATTTATTGGTTTTCTGTCCTTTTAAATTAAATTGTCCTTTTAAAGACATTTAGAGGGTAAAATAACAAAAAGAATTCAAGATCTTACCACTAAGAAGACAGAAAGATTATAGTGAAAAAAAAACAGTGATTTCGCTATGGCACACAACAGGACAATCCTCTTCTGATTCATTATCTTAAAATGGAAAGTACGGAAACTGACTCATCGTTATAAGGACACAATTAGAGAAACAACACTTGCTCAGTATGACTGTCAGAACACAGAGCCGCTGTACAGACACTGAGTTTTGAGTTGCTTGTTAGTGATAAGACACTGAAAGTGTTTAGGATAGTGTAGACAGACAGCGGTTTGACCACATTGGGCTGAAGAGGGCTGACACGCATGATTGGACAACAATGCCAGAGATGAAACCATAGTAATGTAAACCGGAAGGATGTGTGTGTGTGTGTGTAAGCTCACCTCTCTCCACTGCTTGGTCTCCACACCTTGAGTATACAGGACACACACTGCGAAAAGGGCAAAAAATACAGCCATAAATGTACATACTTTTATGGTAACAAAAATAAACAAAACATTTTACACAATTTTGACGTTATTCCCAAAATTACGCATAATGTCATCATGTCTTAATATCCTGGATAAAATTAAATTAAACACAATTTTTAAGATGTAAATCAGTTTTTTTTTCTGAAGTAAACATGAGGTGAATTTAAACATATTACTTTTTTTACATATTACTAATTTCCATTAAACGAGCTACACCTTTTTAAAGAAAAATACTTTTTTTCTTTTTTTTCATTTTGCTCTTTTTCAGCTCTGTCTCTGATCATTTCAAAATGTCTCTTGGAATCTAGCTGCTGTTTCTCATTAGATGTTCGTGTTTGGTGAGCTGCAGATGAGACGAAGTTTGATGTTTGATGAGAGACAGAGTGAGATTACAGAGCGAGAGAGTGGGGAAAAGCTAATTAATGCACAAAGACTGTAAAATAAAAAGACGCAGGGCTTAGTTTCACCCTTCATTGGCTGTACTCACATGGATCAGATTTGGAGAATGTGTCTCTGTCTAACAGATTCCTGGGGAGGAAGAAAAAAATTAGATCAGTATCATTTTAACAGCACGATTAAAGCTATCAGTGACATGTTGACGTTTGAAGCTTTATTGAACAGGCATTTTGGCAAATTCATTAAAGTGGCTTATCAGAATTCCTCTAAAGCATCAGAATATCAGGATAAAGATTCAAAGAAACATCCAGTGTAGTGTAGATTCGTTAAAAACACTAAGGGGCTTAACCCTGGGTTAACTTCTTTTTGAACCTAGGTTAATACTACTTAAACTGGGTTAAAATAAATATGCAGATAAAACAGTTTAGGTGTACATGGTGAAACCTTAGAGTACCACCACAGTATGTCTAAGTATATTTACAACAGTTTTACTTATTCAGTGAAATATTAATTCTTCCAGATTTTAAACATGTCATATACTCCTACAGTCTAAAAACGAATATTTTTTTGGAGTGCAGAGCAATTATGGTGCTCTAATAAATGTTTGGAACATCTGTTAATTACTGTCTCCATTTCTAAATGCACCACAGCTTTTTACACTTCCTACTTAAAGATTTTTAGCGATAATGATCATCAAGTAACACATTTATCATTGCTTGAAGGTGCATGAAGGTGATCTATATGAGATATATAAACGGTTTACCAAGGCTAATGTGAAAGAACTAGATCGGCCTGCAAAAAGAACAGACCTGAACCCACACCGAGCACCTTTGGCAGTCAAGCCCCATCACCTAACATTGGTGCCTAACCCCACTAATGCTCTGGTGTCTTGTTTAAACTATAATTCCAAAGGTATAGCAAAAGCATTAATCACTTTGTTTGGTTTCTTAGAAGGCTTTCCATTAGATGTTGGAAGATGGAAGCAGGGGTTTGTTTTAATTCAGACACAACAGTTTCAGTGAAATCAGACTGATGTTGGGCGATGGGGCCTCTGAGATTCAGGTCTGTTCTTTGTATAGGTTTTCACACCAAACTCAATAAACCAGGGCTATTCAACTCAGGTCCTGGAGGACCACTTAAACAAGAGTGTAACTCTAACTCTGCAGAAAACCATTTCTATATTGACCTCCCTTTATGCAGGGCAACATCATCATTCTTTAACAGGAAAGTGCCTTAGCTCTTCTTCCACCTGCATTATTATATTGACATAATGAATAAAGTATGCAGTCATGAAATCAAAGCCCCTCCCCTTAATATATGAACACAGCAGCAGTCGCCTTTTACGTCCAGGTGTGAACAGCCATGTGTTCTAAATCACTTGTGATCTGATTCCCAATGTAATACCAATGTAAACAGAGCCATGGTGTATCTAACTGCACTGCAACATCTTGAAATGTTCTGTTTTCAGATATTCAAACAACAGATCTTAACATGCTCTGACATATTAAACTGAAAGGCCAAGAAATCTGTAATTTAAAGCTATACAGCACTCTCCACGTACGAGAGCACTTGATCTGCTAAAGTAAACTCAGATATTGATTCCAAAGCAGGAGTTTCACTTCTGTTGATATGAGCTATGAGTATGATGGCTCTGCCTCGCTCCCTCCGGCTGTCATCACACCAGAACATCAAGATCAGAGATGGCATTTCTATTATGAGGTTTCGCACGCACACAATCAGATGGATGATATCTGATCAGAGTGAGATGTGTGGTTCTGTTATAACTAACAAAGCAGGTGTGATTACAGGTTTACAACACTGTGACTGTGTACTAGGCATTTTAAAATGACCCTAAATGTCTAAATGTGCTTCACCTCGTCTGTGTGTCTGGAGAAACCTGTCTGCTCAGAATTCTGCCATGTGCCTTAATCAACCATATCTACAGCACATGATAATTACAGTGTTGGCCAGAGACATGAGGAATACAGAAAATGGTTATGACAGGAAGTTATGTGGTCTCTTGTTGTTTTTCTTTCAGTTGTTTGTTTAATTCTTTGTTTTGTGAGTTATTTGCACAATTGTCTTTTTGCTGTTAGCATTATTTTTCTAAAGCAACAAATGTCATTTCCATCTCAAATTATGTATTGTTGACCATGACAGCATTCAGTCATGGTAATGAAAAAGCATTTTTAGAATAATATTCCTTTGTCTTGCTGAAGCTGATTTCATAGCATTTTATGTATCATTACAAAACACAAAAATATTTTCATAATTGTTACATAATCTGACAGGAAATGACATACAACAAAATATTCTTTTTGACAAGTGATATTAACTTAACATTTACACAGTGTCTACTTCCTGTAGTCTAATGGGACACCAAAATGTCCCCTACATACACTTTTCAGAATCTTGGTAGACGCATGTCTTTGCCCAAAACTTTGTTACGATTCATTTACTGCCAACACTGATACTTCCTTCAGGAAATGCAAATCAACTCTGGTTTTCTACTTTTTCATTCACAGTGTATTCTAGATTTCAAATATGGAAATGAATCTGTCTGCTTTTCATAAATGTTTGCTCAGAGGCCAAATGTCACTGAGGTTATTGCATTCCTTGCATGCAGAATAAATGCAGATGGCTGAAACAGTTTAGGGAAACATCTAGAAATCCATGTGATTAAACTTATTCTTTAATCATAACCATCCAGAGCGCTCATCCCTGGTAACGCTCTGAATATTGAACAGGTTTTAACACAAGGGTAAGACATGGTCATAGCATTTGCACTGACAGCGATTTGCATCGACAAAGTGAATAGAAATGACGTGAGTTTGTGATTTAAGGTGACATGACTAACCGTTGGCAATTCAAGACCATTGAGATTAGTTGAGAATAGTTAAATTTTTTCGAAATGCCCAGCAATGGTGCAGAAAGTAAAGCACACTTTTATTGCTTTCAGTGTTTTATCAACTTTGTTTACATAAAAAACACTTCAAAAGAGAAACAAATAGTTAACATGAGCGAGCACCAAACCTGCACGCCTCCATAGCCCATTCCAAGCAGACTCTTTGATTTAAATGAATTTCGATGATAATGTGCCAAATGTTGTGCCTGTGTCCAGAGAGCCTGTCAAAAGCATCAGGAAGCAGGTGCGCATGATTACGTTTATAAATTACGCTCTTTGCTTGGTGAGTTTAATTTCGGTTACTCATCCACTCTCAACAGCCCCAAATTGAATTAACTTTAACCACTGTCCTCTGCATATCAAAGAGCCAATAATCAGCCAGATATTCTCCGTCATGCTTGTTGAAAGACATCACAAGTGCTAGACCCACCCTCAAAAATAGGCTTTTTAGGAAATAACAAAACAAAGCTCTGTGCTTTCATTACTGAAGCTATAAGTCCATTTCTAGTCATGTCTGGTGATGAATTCACAACTATGAAAAAGACGATCAAGACCAAATAAAATAAAAAAGCATTCAAGACCAAATTTAATACATTTCTGAGGAACACCCTTCCAAAGATGAACAGCTATAGCATTTCATTGTGATATCTCAGCATGGGAACCTGCCATTCTGCATTAATTACAGACACTATGACAGCAAATGGCATCATTAAATTCTATTCATGTCCTTATCATGACACCTATTGAAAATCAGAATATCTTGTCCAAAGCTCAGCTACCATTCCCCCTCTGTCACTCCAGGCTCTGAGGATCCTACAGGGGATTTAATTATAGTCCTTAAGAGCTAGGAGATGAAGCTGAAACTGCTCTGAATGTAGCTGTGAGCCTCAGCCTCTCCAGAGCAAAAACAAGCCTGTCTTGTTTCCTTTTTTACCCTCACATATTCTTGGCTGTTCCTGTTTCTCCTGTGAAATTTATATATCCCTGACAAGGGCCAGTTCAATACTCGTGACCCTGAGACATGTGCTGTTGAGGTCAACAGAGAACTCATTAAAGATTAATCAAACATGTTGTTTCATTTCTTTTACAGTTATCTGAGAGACGTGTGGGTGGGAGGCTGCTACTTGGCCACTCCTGGGGTACCAGTAATATGAGTTCTTGAGACAAAAAGAAGAATTGTATTTTTGGTGAGTGTGACAGTCTGATCATGTCAGACTGTGAAAATCCAATACAGGTTAAGCAGTTTGGGGTTTTTGTGTCTAAAGATCAATGAGCAGTTTCATTTCTGAGGTCTGAGGTTGGAAGAATAGCCCGAGTTATTTCCAAACGACCGTCTATGTAGCGACATGTGTGGTTGCATCTTTTTTATCAATATGAACAGCAATTTTATCATCCCTCAGTACGTAATAATGAGTAAGAATTAAGAAGAATATTGTCTAAACTGCAACTTTAAGTCAAAATTCTAATCTGTTGATAGAAATGATATTCCAGGAAAGTCGTCTTTGTGAAATCCTGGAAACATTAAAGAAACACAACATTACGGAGGATGAGCGTAAACCTCCTCCGTAACAATTGGTGTCTGCTGGGATAATTTATAAGCATTCTGGTTTCGGCATAGGAATGTCAAAGCATTGATGTTATGCAGTGTGCCACAAACCTGTGAGCTGGCATGCAAAGTGAACGGCAGATTGTGTGTGATTCCCAAGAGAGGATGCGACAGGAGAATAGTAGTCTACCACCAAAACTGTCAACCACAGCAGAAAGACAACGAAAGGGAATGTTCTACAAGATTCTCTCCAAAAGAGAAGATACTGAGTGTCTGCTACAGAGATATGCCGGTTCTATTTCCTTCAACCTTCTGCATGACTTCACATATTTTATCTCTTCGGTCTTCTGCTTTCATATCTCTTCCTCTCTTCCACCCTGTCTATGTCACTCTCCCTTTCTTTCTCTCTGGCATCCAACTCCTGTAACTATGAGTGCCAAAGCTTTGATCTTTAAAGACAGCACTCGCCCCTCAGTAAATCAATGCCCTGGAGTCACAGTCCTCTGTGAGTGTATGTATATAACCAAGCACTGACACTTGCATGAAAAAATAGGCCACAACACTAGGGACCTGGAAATTATGGAATGATATGGAAATTGATTTTTAATGATAACTTTAAAACCTTTAAAGATCCTGCGGGCTGTTAATCGATGGTATACACTTCTATTAAAGCCTCCAGATTGTCTTTCAACTTCATTTTGGGCATGGACTGTCCAATTAATGATTTTCACCTCACAAAACTTTGGGTATGTCGCCTACTCCTACAAGTATACAATTTATAACAGCATGTGGATAAATCAAAGCACTGAATGTGTGTTAACAGTACTTGACTACAAAGGGAACTAGAGGGCAATATGAGACACACCCTTTGTTATCAAAATCATTGTGTAGACCTAACAAACCATGTGTATCACATAACTAATTAACAGAAGACAACAATAATCGAGTTCCAAAATGAGTGTACTTTGCGTTACCATACTACCCCTTCTTTTAAATCTCCCATCAATAGCTTTGATGTTGTATGAAATTAGCTGCTACAGGCAAGTCCACTTCGGCAAGTTCAGAGGAAATTATGTTTTATAATTCAGAATATCATAAATGATGTATCAGTTTGACAACAGGATCTCCAGATAAAGAACACCTTAAGGGGAAACTTGCACATGATGTGTGTAAGGGGTGAGAATTAGCCCTCATCAAGGGACTAGCTAACATACAAACAAGGCATTTGGTATCACAGGATAACAGATTTTAAAGTCATTGTGTTTATTTGGCTTTACATCAAATTGGGGTCACCGATCATTTACACTTAAACTTATCAGCACAAAAATAGAAAAAACAAATCACAAGGGTACATTTAGGCATTTGGCAGACACTTTTATCCAAAGCGACTTACATTGCATTATACTACACATTGATCACTACACATTGAGTATGTGCAATCCCTGGGATCGAACCCATTACCTTGGTGTTGTTAACGCCATGCTCTAACCACTGAGCTACAGGAAAGCTCAAAGTTGGTAGCATTGCTATACCAACTTTTATTCATTCACAACATTTTTTGCTATGTTGTCATTTTTATTTATTATTTCTTGCTGTGTGTTATATGATGGAATTGTTATCAAATTGAGGATAGTTGGAGATAGTAGGAGATAGTTGCAGTATTGCAAAACAGCACACAAAAATGCACATACATTTACATATGCTATACCACTCCACAATGGCCCTACTGTACAATATAAAAAAGTAAAAGGTTAATACAGCAGAATTACAATATTGTACTTTTTTTACTATTCGAATTTCCCATCAAAGCTGTAAAAAGGGTCCTAACACAAACAAGGTTTTGCAGAATCCTCCAAAAGAAGATCCAAGGATGACTAAAGCTTTACAGAATCCTCCGAAATGGTTTAAAATGTTCCCAGGATGTTTCGGTGAAGGAAGGATAAACGTCTGTGGAATCTCAAGTTTGCCTCAGTGTGTTTTACGAGAGCAAAACAAAACTACTATTGCTTACAAATTCTGTTGGAGGAAATGTGTTAGGAAAAGAGGGAGAGGATGTTCCTTCATGTTGACCTCATTACAAATATGACAGATCTGAGACCACAACCTATAACTGGCAGCAAGCACACCCACAAACTCTGGACATAATGTGTTCTTTTCTGTTATTGTATAGCATTGTAGTATAAATGTGAATTTGGGGGGTTATATGTGATGATAATTCTTTATGTAGACGGATGAAATGAACTGTTGGAGGCCATGTGTTGCTCCCTCTGTTTAAAATTGTTTTTTCTGCCTCTTTTTCTCTCAGTTATGCTTCCTTTAGGGAGTGTGTCATGTAATTAGCAATGATTAACTAGATGTCTAATGTGCATGTAATGACTCAAAGTTACCACAGAAATGACACTGAAATATTACACGCTTAATGGCTTCCTGAAGATCATTAAAAACCGTGAGGAATGCAAACTCGTAATGTTATTTTGCGAGCTCTTTGGGTTTGCTAATCAAGTTTTGCTCTCCAGGATTCCTTCATTATAAACTGACTCAATTAAAAATCACCCTTGAGAATATTTCTACCTCAAGGTCATCTTTTGTCAGCCAATTTTTTCAGCTACATCAGCAGTCCAGCTATAGTGTGTTTAGTCACTTAACGTGACGATTCTCTTCTGTAAGGAGAAAAAAAATCACCCTTAAAAATATGATAGAACTTCACATTTGCTGAAAACAACGGCTGCAGTAAGCCATCTGAGGTTATTTTACTCCATTACTAGTCATTGAAACCCTTGAAAGTTCTCATATTCTATAATGAGTGGCAGACCTGGTCAATGGTAGCCGGCAACATTTAGCACAAAGCACTGGTCTGCTATACAAGTTCTCTCTCATGTGAAAGCGCTATGGAAATCACAAAATAAAATGCAAACAAATAACACACTGTTACTGAAGAAAATAAAGGCAAAAATGCAATAATTTTATCTTTAAAAAAGATTGCAACGTGAATTAGCATCGCTAGGCCAAAAGATGCGAAATCTGGGTTTGGTCTGTAACATGAAACAGTGTTTTCCTGCCACAACCTTTCTCTTCTCCCCTGCAGAGTCCCCCCTGTCTAGCTTCCTGAAGTTTGAACACACATACCCCACAGAGAACACACGCACACTGGAGATACATCACCTAGTGAGACCATGTTACTAGTACACTGGTGAGTAGCACCCACTCCTGCCCTTAAAGTGTCTCCAGTCAGTTCTATCACTCTTTCTCTCAACGCCACCTGTGCAGCAGTGTTAGTAAGTACTCAGAAGGAGAGGGCTAAACTCTATTCGCACCATTAGAAGGCTATTTTAGTCCCTGGGCTGGAGATAATGCCTGCAGTTTGGGTTTAGCCAGTCGAGAGGGAAGCTGAGAGGGAAAAGACTGGCGATATATCAGACACAGAACTCCATTTAAGAGGCGAAGCACTGATTTGACCCCAAGCATAAAGTTCTGTGGGGGTCTGTAATATAGGGCTGATTATAATGCTCTCTAAATAACAGTCACCTTCACCCCTCTGGTTGTTGAGTTGCTCCATATCAATGTGTTCTGTCACTTCCTGCTGTATCTGTCCGCCACGTCTCTGCTTCCAGGAACCGTTAAACAAACGTCAGAAAGGAAGATAAATTCAAGATTGTTCAATGTTTGTTGTGAGCTCATTACAGCCCAAAACTAGGAACATGTTGTTCTAGGGGTTGGCAGAAACATGGGGGATGATTTGACACAGGTCTTGCTACACATTATAAAAGAGTTCTCCGACAGCTGTTGAATCAGTTAACGGAACAAACAGAATTGTTTAGCAGCATGAGTTGGGAGGAAAAACAGTGGGATATAAAATTATTTGAAAAAAGTGACAACAATGAACTTGAAGCTACAATTGACAGAACCTAACACTGTGTTCTAACCAGTCGCAACAAGTTCCCAGTAATTTGTCTGTTCACACTGAAGCGAAAATGCTATAACATTATCAAACCAATCTGAATTTATTTTATGTTTAAATATTACATACAAATAACAAATATTAATGTGATGTAAAAACTGCAAATTGAATTACTAAAATCAACTGTCATTCAATAATATCATTAATTATTGTCAAAGCTTTGGAAAGGCTATATTACCTACAACAGTATCCTAAAACAAGGCCTGACTAAACACATCTGATCTCAGTCAGATCAGACAGAAAGGAACATTA
>JAZGTI010009022.1:3642-19372 GCA_036877585.1 Botia kubotai | reverse complement strand
ATCTGTTACATGTACTTACTATAGTAATAACAGTAAAATGATGCATAATTACATGCTATTAACCCTAACCCCAATCCTATAGTAAGTACATGTTGTTAGTTAACATTACTCAGTTCTTAAATCATCACTTACATAATTACACTTAAAATAACAAATCATCTTAAAATATATGGTAACCAAAATTTCTTCACTCTTACGAAACTGTGGTGCATTCTAGAATCAGTGTACGAAAAAGTATGTTGGTACCACTCAAAATCATGGTATTACATGCTAGCATATAAATACAAAAGCTATAATCAGGTGTTTTTTGGACCTATAGTGTAAGTCAGGCTTTGTAAAGAGCAGCCTTATATCCAGCAATACTTTTAATTGAAACGCCACATTGGGGAGTGTTGTTGTCTGTTGCTTTCAGTACTGGACAAAAACACAATGAATTCATTCCTAATCCTTATGTAATCAAAGCCAGAAAAGAAAAACATTGTGGAAAAAATTTTAGAAAATAAGCAAAACCGTTTGCAATGAGTGCCTCTCTTCCTCTGTGTTTTTCCTACAGTATTTTTTTCAGCGGGTCGTCTCAGCAATGCCACTGTTTGGAATGCTGACACAAGCCCAAACTTCACCCTGCTGAAGGGCAAAAGCTCGCATCTCAACCATAACAATCCCCTCCTTAGGGCTTTGTGTGCCTCTTCCTTCCCATGGACATAGAACCAGACTCCTTACGAAAACCAGACTTCCACTCTTTCCCCAACTACAAAGATTTCATTTTTGGATCAGTTGATTCAGAGATTTCTGATCCTTTAGTGAACAAGAAAACAAAGTGCAGGAAAATGGGAGTGACTGCCAATTCAGGCAATGGGACTTCCTCTTTGTTGAACAACAGTCCAAAACAGTGGCTACCAATAGTGTCGCACAACTGGCTGAGAAATAGGACAATTTAAAATAATTAAGGTGATTTCCACATGCATCCACCAACCCAACCACACACACTCCAGAACACAAAGCATGTGTTTGATTTACTAAAAAATAACTACATTGTAAAAATGTTTTATTGGATAACCTAAAGATGCTTTTTAAACTAAACAAAATATATATTTTTTAACTAAACTAAATATGTTTTTTATGACTAAATCTTTGCATCACTACCTGTTAATCTAACCAATAAGACAAAAATGTTTGTCAGCAAACCTGTTTAAAAACAATCCTTTTCTGTTTGGTTCCGCATGCTGCAGTTCATCTTCAAGGTAACGTGCATTTTTTTACATATTTACAGTGCACACACAATAATTCTGAGAATGTATCACTCAGAATACTTGGAAATGCCAAATGACTCAAAAGTCATTCACCAGGTTCATTGTACTGCAAAGATTTATATTGTGAACTCAACAACCTCTCTGTGGTTGTTCTTATATTAAGCTGTCGATCCAGTATAATTGGACCATTGCAATTGTATGTAATGCAGCCAACAGCAGGAAGAAAGCTGTTTGCCAGCATGTTAGGACACTGATAATTAGCATACGCAAGACACTCTGTGCCCACTTATAATTCAGTATAATGGATTTGGATTATTATAGTTCAAGTTATCCTTACCATCCACCCTGCTCTGAGCAGTCAGAGAACACAAGTGAATGTGGTGGGAATAGAATGGCTGTAATCTTGATAGATTACTAGATAATTACTTTAAAAGCGCCTGCACAAGCTCTTGTTGTATAGGTACAACTGTCTGTATAAAGAAGAAGAGTAAGAAACATGAATCAGAGAAAAACAATGTTAGAAGTAGTAGTAGTGAGGTCACAGAAGAAAAATGGTAGAGAATTCCACAGTGTTAAAGCAGGGATGCTAAACGGCCTGCCGCCCAAAGAGGTCATCCTTTAGCGTGGGAGAATCAGATGACCGGAGTGACCGTACAGATGAGAGTAAGAGTACAGATGAAGACAGTCAGTAAGTGCCATTCAATTCTGGGTGTGCAGTGATAGGAAATTTATAGTGAATGAAGTAGAGGCCTAAAGTTTTAACAACCTTCATCAGAGTTTTTTTTCTAAAAACATCTATATTAAACATGATGTGGTGGTAAAATGGGGTGACAGCAGTGAGTTTACAGCCTAGCAGGACAGTATCGTAGGTAAATGGTTGATTGTTCAGATATAGGGACAGAGATAACCAACTATGCTGCTCATGTGGTTTTGATTGCTTAAAAGTAGTGGAAAAAAGTTGCCTTATACAACATAAACAACCTTATACTCAACATTAATATTTACATTCACCATCCAGTACATCCAGTCTTTTTGTCAACAGAATGCATTTACAAAGTTACGAGGTTTTTGACATGAGTTGCACTTACAGTACAGCAGGTCTACATTTCTTGGCCACATGACCACACTGTCATGTCGCCGCTCTTCCTGTTTATCCCGAAACCGTCGCACCATAATGAAGTAGGCGTGCTCGTAAGCGTGACTTAAGCGTGCTCCGGCACGAATGCTGAAACCCTATGTGAATGCAGGCCAGAGGGGGAGTGGGGAGGGGGGATAATCGTACTCGGGCCCGGTTCACGGCAACCGTGCCTAGTGTAAGTACACCCTTAGTCCCACTTTTCACCCAACTACGACGCCCCTGGACTTGCCCAACTCCCAAGGAAACACCACAATTCTCACTACTGTAGACCACTTCTCTAAAGCCTGCCGGCAGGTACCTTTTCCCCTGCTTAAACAGACTGGTGCATCAGTTGGGGGTCTGGAGGAGGGTCTCCGGAACAAAGGCCCCTCCAATCTTGGTGGACTGTGAGGAGGCCGTATCGTGTGAATCAGCTCCTAAATTCCAGATGCTGGGGGAGAAGAATCCAGTACCTCAATAACTGGGAGGGGTACAGCTCAGAGGAGTGCTCGTTGGTGTATGCCAGGGACATCTTAGTCCCCAATCTAACCGAAGAGTTCCACAGAGTCCATCTGGAGAGGCCGGCCCCTAGACCCTGAGGAAGACCCCGGCATTGTATCCCTCCTCGCGTCAGGAGCCGCTCACTGAGCAAATGCAGGATCAAATAAAACTAGCAGTAAGATACTGCCTTGGTCCAATGATAGAAGTAAATCATTTGTACTTTTGACGAGCGCAGTTAGTTATATGTAGTTATATACCAAAATACTAGTAATAACATTACAGGCTTGTAGTGTGGGAAGCTATATTTTCCAAGTAGATCTGCCAACACTCATCATCATTCTACAACATTTTGCTTTATTTAATATTTTAATTGCAGTTCAGCTTTAAAAAAACAATAATAATCTTGTTTTTTGCATTCTTCTGCTGTGAGGCCCAAAGTTGAACAAAATAGGTCGTCATAACTGTGTGTATCCACTAATTGTTTAACCTGAGCAGTACAAAGAAATTACATAAGCTCGCCCACACCTTTTGCTCTCTTTCTCCGCTGCTCAGTCCTATGTGTCAGGAAAAGAAAAAATATAAGTGAAGAAAGCCAAAAGTTTACTGTCTATCAGTATACAAACAGAGGAAAGCAGGAAGGATATTCTCAAGGCATTAAAAAGAAATCAACAGCTTGAAATAAAGAGTCACAGATATAAAAGATCTGCAATGATAAAACAAACTACACTATTTGTCTAAATGTATGAGAAAATGGCTCCCTTCCCATTTTTTCTTGTTCTTGTTACGTAAGCAGTTGTCTGGTCTAAAGAACAGACACAGATGGCCAATATTCCTGCTCAGTTACCCCATTTCCCACTCACAATCATGTGGAAGTTTTGGACCCGCTTAAATTCTCCAACTCTTCCATTGATTACTTGAGTATGTTTGCAGATAACACTACAGATTCTGTCCCACATTAAAGGTGTCCTAATATGCTTTTTTTTTCAAATCTTGATTTTGTTTTTGGGGTGAACTAAAGCTGAAAAAGTGAAAATGTATAAGAGGACCTTTAACTCCATTGAGACCGAATAACATTACTTTCAGCATTAAGAAATGTAAGACAACTAAATGCACAAAAGGTTTTAGGAAGTACATATTTTAGATTTTAGAATCAATGTTTATTTTTGCCCTCTTTGTCTTGCCTTTGTCTGTTTTGACTCACTCTCACCACCTCTATTATCCTCATCATTAGTCACAAATCAAAAAGGTCTAACATACCTGGGGAGAAATACCTTTTAGGCGCCCAGAAGTGTAACATTTGAAATGTCATATTTTTCAATTTCAATTTGGGAAACCATCCAATATATTACATATAATATATGTAATATTACATATAATATATTACATATTATATATTAATAAATATTTTCTATTAGCATCCTGCTTGCCATCCAATATATTATAAATAAATATTTTCTATTTGCATCCTGTTTGCCATTCAATATATTATAATTAAATATTTTCTATTAACATCCTGCTTGCAAAAAATTATAATGTTTTGTCAGAGAATACAATCAATAGACAAAGACACGTAATGGAGCTATACCATTACATAAATCTACCAGTAGGGGAAACTGGGCCTTGTAATCTAAGCAAACCTTGATTACCACGCTATCCTGACACAAACTTACTGTTTTACCACACCATATATCCAATGTTAACCTTGTAGGAGATCATCCTGTTTGAGAAATTCTTTTTAACCAGAAATTACTTTTTTAAATTTATTATTTACCAAACACTCTGTAACTAGGCCACTAAATGCCCCGTTACAAGGGCCCTTCTGAATCATGGCCTCTATGTCTTGTCTGCTTTTGAAACATTAAAGTGGCTTGAGCTTATCATTTAAAGGAAATAGCCCATGTGTTACCCTGTAGTTGTTTTTTAATGACGTCAGAAACTAAAATCACTTTGTATTAACATCCATCTCAGATGATCCAATCTGAAGTGGACAGCACTTTTATTGTGTAAACAGGGTGAAAATGTTTTGTGATCACACAAATTACATTTTAGGGGTAGTCAGAAATGCATGTAATCCTGTCACATATTATGTCTTTGCTCTACCCGTATCTTCCCCTGGTTGCTGATCACTTCTGCACACATAAACCTCTGGTCACATAGCTCCCCCATCTGCTCACTTGAAGAGTTACATCGTGTCCAGGTTCAATATTGTTTTATTATTCCAGCCACTTGCTCTGTAAAACAACTATTTAATGTTATGAATTTTATAAAAATGAACAGTGAATATACACAGTGACTTCTTTTTAACATAAACGTTTACTTAAATATTACTGTTTCACAACAATATTCTCAAAAAACTAGCATACTAGAAAGATTGGAAAAGCGTGTTCTGTTTGTTGATTTGTTTATTGTGACTTCCTTTCTTTAAACATAAATATTGTTCGATATAAAAACAAGCCACCATTAAGAGTTTTTATATTGGCTCAAAGAAGTCTTTTATTTTGACAAAGCAGCTTGCTTCCTGTGTACGATGTTACGATTGCTGCATTTTTCAGTCTGCAAACTAAAGCAATTCACGAAAATAGAAACTTAACATTGGTTTAAATGTAAGATCGGAGATACCCTAAATATGATTTGTGAGTAGGCTTTCATTATTTACGTTTATTTTTCTGTACTTACAATATTGATAATTATGTTTGAAGGACATGTGGATCTAGCTATACACTTTCCTATTTTAGCTACTGGATTTTCTCTCCTAAATCGTTAATTCTTACAATCCTTATAAACAACACGTATGAATATGTACCGCAAGTATAACATCTCATATGGGAATTTTAAATGAACTAATTTGCAATAAATGGAAACCTGTTTTCAGCACAAATTGTGACAAGTAGGTTGTGCTATAAAAGGTTTAATTGTTAATTAAAGGATACATTGAAAGGGAGCTGAAGTGATGAGTGGAAGGAGAAGGGCTAAACCCAATCGGGGTGGAGGACGTTTCAATAAACCTCGAGGAGGTGGAGGAGGAGGAAGAGGAGGTGGTGGTGGTGGAGGCAAGAAGTCTTCCATTGCAGACTGGGATGATGGAGATGATTTCAGCCTGGATTTTGGACCAAGTCGGTCATTTAAACCTACCCCATCCAGAGGTTCAGGAGGTGGGCGTGGGAGTCATAGAGGTGCTGGCAGAGGAAGGGCTCAAGCACTGCCCAGAAAACATGAGGAGCAGGGCAGAAGAGAAAGATTCAGAGCTGAGCCGGTGCAGTTGCACCTACAGAAAATACACATGACATCAGAGAACAAACTCCAGGTCAAAGAACTGCTGCGAGAACTTCAGAACCCAGAGTATCACACACCATATAGGTGAGGTTTTATTTGTAACAGCTGATATTTTTGTGGATAATTGTCCATGTCTATATGCTAGTGTACTCCCAAAAGTTGACACAAGAAAACTTTAGAACTTTTTAACATTTTGCGTGTAAATTTGCAGTATTTCTCTTTTGGGATACCAGACAGAAAATACAGATTAATACAGGCACTCAGGGACATTTAAAAAATTTGGTTTACATGGGATATTATTTATTAATTTTATATTGTCATGCAGCGGCTCTGATTATGAAGGAGGGGAGAATGAAGATGAGAAGGAAGAGTATGATGAGCTGGACCATCGTGAGGATAGTCAGTTTTGGGTAACCCGTGATGATGGAGTAGAATGTGCTGAGGATGCTGAGTGGATGGAGGACTCGGGAGAGGAGAAGCAGACAAAACCAGAGCCAGTGATCTCCTTGTTTGCCCTGGGCACTCTTTGCAGGTACTCATTACTGGCATTTGCTAAGGCAAGCATTACTATATAAAGATACAATCTGAACAAACAGTACCCTTAAATTTAAACTGGAACATTTCAAACTGGGCAGACAATAAAATGAGTAAAAATATATTATAGACATTTAATAAAACATATCTAGGGTTTTACTTACTGACACCATAGAATGTCAGTAAGTAACCATCTTGCAACTACATAGCAAGAAACAAGCCTAGAAAACCCAACTACATGCCCTAGAAACAACGCATGGGCGATTTTGCATCCCATCACGTTCAGAAAATAAAAAAAAAGTTTTAATCCTGGTGTACTTTTATATGTTCATTATTTAATGTACAGAAATTCTTTATCGACTTACAGAATATAAGTAACTCTGTTTTTAATGATGCAGGTATGGGTTTGACCATGAGCGCAGCAGGCAAGCTTTGGAGGTGAGAACTGGAGAGGGATGTGGTGAGGTTGGTGCAACATTAGAGCTCCTTCTCTCTCAGATGTTTACAGAACGTTTCGGCTCTAGTGCCCTCAGCCCCCAGACAACTGACCTCCTTTCACAGGAGGAGTGTGTAGCTTTGCGACAGGAGGAAGCCCTGGCTTTGACCGCAATCTATGGGGAACGCTTTTGTGAGCGTATCAGCAGTCGCGTTTGGACTATTAACCTTGATTTCCTCTGGCTAGAAAAGGAGCGGAGCAAAGATTCGGGGTCTGAAAATCATAAAACGCAGTCTGGGTTCAATCAGATTTGTAGGTTTTACCTAAAGGGGGGGGGTTGTAAGTTTGGGAACCGGTGCAAGTTCAAGCACCAACGTCAAACTGAATCTAGCACCTCCAGAGAATCATATGGGCCTAGTCAAACAGAGTTTAACAGCAAAGAACCTCCTGTATACCAGCTGGAAATCCGTTTCCAACCAGGCAGCTTCTACCCTTTTCAACCTCCACTTGTGGCCTTCAGTACAACCAATGAATCCCTCTCAGGTGCGGGTCGCCTTAGCGTGACAGAGTACCTTTTTGAGCAGTCACTAAATGCAGCACAGGAAGGAGAGCCGGTGGTCTACACCCTCATTTCCTGTTGCGAGGAGGATGGACCTATCAGAGATATGCTGTCAGTTACTCATCACAAGTACAGTGCTCCACCTCCTGTGCTGGCTCCTGTCACTCCAGCAAGGATCCGGAACAGTAAGAACTCCTTGGACAACAACACTGTGACCAAAACAGCCAACAGGGATCAATCAACCAACACTATTGAGACCACACACCATAGACTGAAACAAAAGGAAGGTAAGGGATTGAATAAAAGATGTAAGACAAAGGCATGCAGTCATAATTTATCTTTTTACATATTTCAGGGTACTCAACTATGTTGCAGAACTTAATGCACTATATAAAACCATACATACAGGAACAGTTCACCAGTTCATGATTTTCTAACCCTCATATTTTTCCATATGAGGAGCAAGAAAGAAGTTCAGATTGCAACTGTAATTTGTGTTAAATTAGAAGCACCCTTCTCAAGAGAGGATATGGACGATGAGCAAGAAGGGGGTGATGATGAAGATGATGAAGAGGAAAGTATCCCAGTGGAAAATGAAAGCTATGTTAACCTAAGGAAGAGGATTGTGAAGATGGAGATCAAAACTGAGCAAATTCAGCAAGAGAACAAGAAACTCACCAGGGAGTTCAAGAGGAAACGGGTAACACATCTGTCACTTAAGGTTACAGACTTATCTAGCCCTCATTGGCTTGGATGTGTTTTAATGTGTTTTGTGTAGTGGAATAGTTCCTGCAACTGTGAGGATAGTGATAGAAAGAATTATGGGTTTAATTCTCAGGGAATGAACACTGATAAATGCTGTATATGCCAAAAAATGCATAAATGTACATGTTAAAATTAAAATGTTATTCCAAAGCGTCCAAACCTCTATCACTTTCTTTCTTAAGTGGAACACAAAAGATGGATTTTTCAAGACAATCCTGGATGCTTTCTTCCACATAATGAAAGTGACTAGTGAATGGGGCTGTCCATCTTAAAATGACAAAAAAAGCACAATTCACCACACAAAACTGTCATATGGAATATTTTTAATAATACTTTATATCATTAAAAATAATCCATATGACAGTTTTGTGTGGTGAACAAATTAAAACTATTTTGGGTGAACTGGTTCTAATGTGTTCTTTCTCTCAGTCCTCCAGGCGGTATATGTCTATGCAGGAGCAGAGGCAGAAGCTGCCAGCATGGCAGAAGATGGAAGCCATATTGGAGTGTTTGGATAAAAATCAGGTTCTTGTTATCAGTGGAATGACAGGGTATGACTGTGGACCTTCTGGATTGGTATTTTAAACAAAGATTTACACTGAAACTTATTTACTTGATTGATTTACTTTAATGTTTGCTTTATTGTAAACTCAGGTGCGGGAAAACCACTCAGATTCCTCAGTTTATCCTGGATCATTTCCTCCACACTGGAAGGCCAGATAGAGTTCCCAACATTATTTGCACTCAGCCACGGCGAATCTCTGCCATCGCCGTAGCGACCAGAGTGGCTCAGGAACGAGCGGAAGCCCTGGGTCACTCTACAGGCTACCAGATCCGCCTGGAAACTGTCAGGGTAACACTGTCTTTTACAAAAATATACCCATCAACAACATTTACAGTGCTGAGGCTCTGTGGGATCAGGTGCAGTAAGCGGTTTGAAAATAGAAAAAATGAATGAGTAATTGTGTTACCACAGTCCTGGCTGTGTACAGAACAAAATAGATCAGACCGATCACCAAAACACCATAACATTTTCATAGCCAATCAACAATAAGGACGAATGCACTAGCTGTTGTTGCATAGTGTTTTTTAACACTTATTGCATTTTCAAATGTTAACCATATATGTGAAGTGATTTACTTACAGATGATGTTCTTTAAAATTGATCGTATATTTGACCAATATAGCCTCGCTTTACGACTAAACAACACAATCCAGTTACCAGATGTACTTAATGTTATTGTGTCCAGTCCTCCAGCACCAGACTGCTGTTCTGCACCACTGGCGTCCTCTTGCGGAGGTTAGAAGGTGATGCTGAGCTCAGTGGAATCAGTCATGTGATCGTGGATGAGGTTCATGAACGTACAGAAGAGAGGTATGTAAAAAAACACTGGTGCACAACAACACAATCTGACAGCATGAATCTGACAGTAACATGAATCCCATTCTGTCTGACAGTGACTTCCTGTTGCTGGTTCTGAAGGATCTGATTGTAAAACGATCTGATCTAAAAGTAATTCTGATGAGCGCAACCCTGAATGCTGAGCTCTTTACACAGTACTTCAACAACTGCCCCAGCATCCACATACCAGGTAAACTATTCCATCACAGGCCTAATACACTGCCTCATTTTACTGGTGCTTCTTAAAACCCAACATCATTGAACTTAAGCGTTAAACTAGAACCGTTAGTTCAGCCAGAATTATTTAACCTGCATTTTTTTTTACTTCTTTAGACAAATCTTATTTAGAAAATCTTCTATTCACTTGATCAGTTAAGAATTTAAAATCTGTCTGACATTGATTGTAATTTTTGCATACAATATTGTAAATATGTAGGTATATTAGGTTTAGTCTTTATTGCATGTACTTAATTATTTATGGCTGCTTTGACACTGCACAGTGACTGTTGATTGTTTTGGTACAAAAAGTACAAATCTAGTTTTTTGTTTATGATTTGTTGTCAGATATGGATGAGTTTGGATGTTATATTAACATTTATCAGACACTTAATGCTCCATCAAAAATATGTTAACACTTTTTAAAAAAGATCTTTGTCTAAACTAAATTTCCTATCTGAAGGACATACATTTCCAGTGGAGCAGTTCTTTCTTGAAGACGCCATTGCTAAGACCAGGTACCGTAAGCAATATGTATATATGTACTGGTGGTCTATGATTATGCTTCCAAATTTTACACAATAATCTAAATATTGTAGTAATAGACAATGTTGTAAAGGTATGTAATTGAGGATGGTAGTCCATACCGGCGTTCCGCAAAGAAGAACTGTCCGCCCAATCAAAGTGGCAGGACTGGAAAGGGACGGGCTCCTGTGGAAGATCTTGATGATGATGGTGGCTGGTCATATGGCTCATTCATGAATAAGAATTCGGTCAAAGACTCCGTCCCAGACCAGCAGCTCAATCTACAGGAGATCACAGTCCGATATCCCAGTAAGAACAATGATGTATAATTGTCATTTTTCATGGTTTTGTCTAGTTATTACTCAGCTTCCTGGTTCTTTTTTTGGGCAAATGTGCTTATTTCAGTCATGATCGTAAAATGTGGAAACTGCTTTAGTTCAGTGAAATATGTCTTTGGGCATCTCTTGTTAAGATTTTTCGAAGACTGTGTTGAAAACATTGGCTGCTATGGACCTTGACAAGATCAACATGGATCTAGTGGAGAGTTTGTTAGAATGGATAGTAGATGCAGATCACGGCTTCCCACCAGGTAAAACAAACTCCAGTGTATTGCAGTACACCCTATTTGCTTGTTCACAAAATGACACCCTTTTAGGAACGGTTAAAAAAAGTCTGCTTTTTCTGTGTGTGTGGATCGCAGGGGCTGTTCTGGTCTTCCTGCCAGGACTGTCTGAAATCAAGCAGTTATACGAGCAGCTGCAGTCAAACAGGATGTTTAATAACAGAACAGCCAAAAGGTGCTGTGTGTGAGGATTAAGTTACTGTTCATATGCCATCTTATTATTATAATCATGGAGGCAGTAGTTGAATTTTTGCAGTTTATGTAAATTTACCATTTTTTTCCCAAGTCATGTCTATGAGTGATCTCATTCACCCTTAACATAAAATGCAATCATAAAAATGCAAAAATCTTAATGATCCTAAAAATAAGCTTGATTTTCTTTAGATATATTTATATAATTTTTATTTTGTGAAATGTGACTTGGACTTTTTTTTTTATTACATTTCAGATGTGTAGTTTACCCGCTACACTCATCCCTGTCCAATGAGGAGCAGCAGGCGGTCTTTACTCACCCACCAGAGGGCGTGACCAAAATCATCATCTCCACCAACATTGCTGAAACCTCTGTCACTATTGATGATGTGGTCTATGTCATTGACTCTGGCAGAATGAAGGAGAAGAGGTTTGAGACATGAATTAAGTTGTTGCCGTTTAGCAGAAAAGATTGTCATGAATTTGCTCTTATATTTATTAAACCCTGAAAAAAAGTGTTTGAATAAAAAGGTAGATGTAGATAAACGTCTTGATCTAAAAATCAATACTCTTGATAGATAGCAGCTATATAATAGATAAAATTTTGAATGTGTTATGTTGTGTTAGGTATGATGCCAGTCGCAGCATGGAGAGTCTGGAGGACGTGTGGGTGTCTCGTGCTAACGCTCTTCAAAGAAAAGGCAGAGCTGGTCGCGTGGCGTCGGGCGTCTGCTTCCATCTCTTCACAAGCCATAGCTTCACACATCACCTCAGCCAACAGCAGCTACCTGAGATCCAGCGAGTTCCTCTGGAGCAGCTCTGTCTCAGGTAACCAGCAAACCATTAATGAGGACTCGTATATCCCTTTATCTTTTGAAACAGAAGAGCTAATATGTTATTGACTGAACTTCAGAACTTCCTCCCCTATGAAAACAAGCATTTATTGAAACAATTTCTCTTTTCACATATGAAAAGGACATTTCAGAGTATTTAAGATATGGCAACAAAAAAACAATGTTTAAATCAGTGTCAGTGTCAGTGAGTAGTGGACCTCAGAGAACAAAATTATTAAATGTATGATATGATCGATTTAAATCACTGTGTCACTCTTGTAGTTGAAATCTGACCCCATCTCCCGCAGGGTTAAGGTGCTGGATGTGTTTGCAGAACGTCCTCTGGACTCTGTCTTTTCTCAGCTGATCGAGCCACCCACAGATGGCAGTCTGGAAGCTGCTAAACATCGGCTATGTGCCCTAGGTGCTCTGACAGAACAGGAGACTCTGACTCCGCTGGGTTGGCATTTGGCCTGTCTGCCCGTGGACGTCCGCATCGGTAAACTCATGCTGCTGGGAGCTATTTTCCGCTGCCTGGACCCAGCCCTAACCATTGCTGCTAGCCTGGCTTTCAAAAGTCCATTTGTAAGTCTCCAGACTCTAGTATTAAGAATCTCATATTTCACTGTAGTGTTGTGTTATTGGAGATCCAAGCCCTCCTGACTGTCACACTCACAGGTGTCTCCTTGGGATAAAAGAGAGGAAGCCAATGAGAAGAAGCAGAGTTTTGCTCTGGCCAACAGTGATCATCTAGCCTTGCTGCAGGCATACAAGGTCAGTTCAATCTCTGGTATAATATATCAGTGAACACAGAGCTCCACAAAACACAGCACTACAGATTTCACAGCAAAAACTTTTTTTATTATTGTGTCAGTCCACATGTGCTTAACAAGTTCTGTTCAATACAGCTATGAAGACATGTGATGTGATATTTGTTTTGTTCAGGGTTGGTGTAACGCAGCGCAGAGCGGCTCTAGGGCTGGTTACCAATACTGCAGAGAAAATTTCCTCTCAATCCGGGGCCTACAGGTGATACTTTTCTCTGAGGTGTAGATGTCTGGCATTTTGGCATACTGGGATAACATTGCTGTGCTGTGTGTTCTCTCAGGAAATAGCTTGTCTTAAAAGGCAGTTTGCAGAGCTGCTTTCAGACATTGGCTTTGTGAAGGATGGACTAAAGGCCAGACTAATTGAGAAAATTAGCTCAAAAGGCAGTGATGGTGTACTGGAGGCCACAGGATATGAGGTAACACTACACTACACCAGAGTACACTGAACTCATGTGTGGAAATGAACCTTAAAGGATGACGTTGATAACGCCTGGTTTTTACCTGATGCCGTTGACAAAGTAATATGTCATCTTATTTGTATAATAAATCCAATATAAAATAAAATACAAGTGGAACATTCTAGTATGTTTCTGAGTAATTTCAATGTGGAGAAGTTGGCAGAAATACATGAACATACATAAACACAGTAAACAAACACAGTTAAAACAAAGTGGTTTTCTCTCCCTCAAAGGCAAACCTAAACTCTGACAACACAAAGCTGATGTCAGCCATGTTGTGTGCAGCTCTGTACCCTAATGTAGTACAGGTTAGTGCCAAAATCTCTTTAAAGTGCATTAGTTACGTACTGTGAAAATGTGTGTGGGTAAAATGTGGCATGTTGTGTGTTTAGGTGAGATCTCCACAGGGAAAATATAAGCTCACTAGTAAGGGGGCTGTGAAGATGCAGCCTAAAGCAGAGGAACTGCGTTTTATGACTAAGAATGATGGAGCCGTTCACATACACCCCTCGTCCATCAACTTCTCTGTAATTAATATTTACTTTATTATTATGAAACTCTGATTATGAACATGATTTATGAACAATTCATACAATCATACATCAATCATAACAATCATACATCATTTTAACTTAATCTGAAAGACGTGAATTATTTTGAAAGGAAATATCTGAGGTTGTTCTTTGTGTAGGTGAGACACTATGACAGTCCCTACCTTGTTTATCATGAGAAAGTGAAGACCAGTCGAGTGTTCATCAGGGACTGTAGCATGGTGTGCGTGTATCCCATGGTGCTGTTTGGTGGGGGTCAGGTCAGTGTGAAGCTGCAGCGTGGAGAGTTTATTATCTCTCTGGACGACGGCTGGATCAAATTTGCTGCTGCATCTCATGAGGTAATATTTAGCCAGAGTGCACATACAGTGCACAGTATGCAAATTACCTACTAAATGTGCCACTACACAACAAAGCACACAGCATTACATACAACAGACCTGATCTTCTATTTCCAGCATGATGTACAAACCAGAAATAATTACCAATTAACATTTCATTTTTAAACTCATGTTTATGTTTGTTCGTGAAATATGTATTGCAAACCACTACTGAGTGCTGCACAGTATTCAGTAGTGGTTTGCGTTCTGTACTGAATTTTAAGAGTTAAGCAGATGTCAAAAGAAGTAAATGTTGAGCCCTAAAGCGTTTTAATTTAGGCTTTACAATTATTTGTTTTACAAATCAGCCCTTTACAAATCGATACTTTGCATATTAAAAGTTGCTTCCCCAGGTTACATATATCAAATACATACAAACAAACTTTGTGTACGACAGTCATAGTAACCTAGCTAGTATGATGAATGAACTGGAATCAAGTACACTAGTGAATCATTGCGAACATGGCCTGTGTGTATTGTTCGTGTAGGTGGCAGAGCTGGTGAAGGAGCTGCGATGGGAGCTGGATCAGCTTTTGGAGGAGAAGATCAAAAACCCAAGCATGGATCTGATCAGCTGCCCTCGAGGGTCTCGGATCATACACACTATAGTATCACTAATCTCAACACAGTAACAAGTTGATAATCAGAGTGTTCTTTACACACCAACCAAATACACACTGTGTATAATTAAACCACAGTGAGATGTTTACTTAAAGTGTGGCCTTGTCAAGATTTGTTTTGAACTGTGGAGTCACTTGAAACAGCTTGCTTTATTAGATTTGATTTAGACATAAAATGTACTTTGGAATTGTGTGTGACACAAACAGCCCTTTAACATCTCCATATTGGATTGCTTTTTAGAGCAATATTACAGTTACTACATAAAGCATGTGCATGACTCCTGAATGTACAGCATGAGGTATTTATGAGTATGTGAATGAATTATTGTGTGTCTAATATAAAGAGCACTATCACAGGGTGTTGTGAACGATACACTTATGATGACATGGCACTACTGTAAAATCACGTTTTGCCAAAAGATTTGTGTTATAAAATATAATGAATAAAATTTAATGTTAGACCCGTGTATTTACTTACAATCACAGTGCTTTCACAATTATATATTACAATATTTCTTGTGGGTACATGAACCACAAAGTCAGTTTAATTTGATCAACTGACTTTAGTTGATTTAATTTTTTTCAACTGACATTACTGGAATAGCATTTAATTTTAAAGAGCATCAGAGAGTAAACGTATCCTAAATAGATCTCTGCTTGATTATA
>JAZGTI010009021.1:0-19376 GCA_036877585.1 Botia kubotai | reverse complement strand
CAGGCAGGCAGGCAGCACCTACTTGTTACATGGACAGGAACAAAGACCACAGAATTTTCCTAGATCGTTCAAATTCTTTTCTGCATCCTTCATGTCCTTATTGATTTGGTCCATTCCCTCCTCGATGCGCTCCAGTTGCTCTGATTAAACAACAAGTCATTTATCCCCCACAGAACGAGAGCAGGAAAACAAAGAGGACAAAGAAGAGAAGACAAAAACTTCAGACACTCACTGTGACAAAAGGAAACCACAAAAAAGGAGAAAAAAAACGGACGCCACCACACACGACGGCCTTTCTGACACACGGTCAGTACCTACTTGTTACACGGACATATGAAAAGTCCACAGCATTTCCCTAAATCTTTTAAATTTTTCTCAGCCTCCTTCATGTCTTGGTTGATATGATTCATGCCATCTTCAACACGATCGAGTTGTTCTGGTCAGGACAAAAGGGATGACAGCAGTGGAATGAATTGAATAGCCCTTATTTCAACAGCATACGAGAAACGAGCACTGCTGATCTGGATGTGATATTTCTATATACATGTAGAGAGGATGCATGCGTTACAATCCACCTACAGATGTGAGAAAGGATGCACGCTAAGTATTGCAGCTGGACTATATTTAAGATGCATTAAAGGACTCGCTAGAATGAAACTAAAATTCTCTCATTCGTTACTCAAAAGGAGAAATTTAGAAGAATTGTATTGGTCATCCTTTTCAACCAATAGAGACTAAGGATTTTAGAAATTACATTAGTTATAGGTAATTAGGTAATCAGGTAATTAGTCCTGATCACTCTCAAGGCTTTGGATCTGCAGTTTGCTGAGTCAGGTGTTGGGAACAGACAGACAGGTGCTGCTTGTGGTTTGTTTGGTTAGATGATGACACGACTGAGGTACTGGGTGACCTGTGGCGGTACAGTCTGGTGTTTTGTCGTGCAGGGAGTGTTTGATATTGTTAGGTGGTTTAGTGGAGGCATCAGTCACAGAACAGGAAAAGGCAAACTGGCACCCAGCTAACAGGGAACGCTCTGAGAACGTTGGCTAGCATTCTCAGAAAGTTCTTTTAAAGTTATTAAAACATTTTTTTAAAGTTATATATCATATATCAAAAAATGTTATTCTTAAGTTTTTCTTAAGTTATTCTTAAATTCTTAAAAAAAACATTTTGAATGTTCCCAGAACTTTCAAGATCAAATTTGTTACCTAATGGAAATGTTTGGGAAACGTTTTTACAACCCAAAATTGTTAGCTGGGGAATAGTTTGAGAGGGAAAGAAGTCCAAAACGTTTGTTAGCTTTGTTTAATCCCTGGCAGACAAACATTTACATTTTGGCAATGACAATCTAACTTAAGGGTTATTCATTTCCTTGTGTCACGATTCTATAAATTCTCACGTTAACAAGAATTTAAACTTTTGAACTGAGTTCTTAATAACGCTACAAGACTGAGCTCATAAAGAAAGCCCAGCTTAGTGTCGGCTCTGAGCTGCGAGGTTCGTTTAAACAGGCTTTAAGCAGCAGTTCGAGGGGATGGAGGAGAGAAATCTCATCCCCCTTATGATAAGACTAACTACTGGCTGCAGAGGGCGGGGCTTTCCCACACAGGAGCCAATCAGACGGCTTCTGAGAGGCTGATGCTTATAGCAATCAGCTTATAGGTCAAAGGTGTAATTTCTAAACCACGCTAAGCTAAAGAAGCTAATGCGTGCTTTTAATGTAGGAGCAGACCTGTTACAGCCTCTTTGTGGACACTTAGAAGACTTTAATGGGCCACTTAAATTTATAGATTTAAGTTACATTGTTGGGTAATATCTGGTTTCTTTAATATTTGTGTTTAGCCAGACATTAAACAAAACAGTATTAATGCAGTTTATGGGAGTGACATTTGTCATTACCAGCTAAATCGATCGTTGCTTTATTTGAGTTCTTAAACTACTTTCTGTTTCTGGTTTATAAACTGGTCAAAACTAGATTTTTAAACCCACAGGGTGAAAATATATTTTAAATGTAGGCATAAACAGAGAGTTGTAGTGGCTGGCCCTGTTTTCTTGATAAAACAGTATGACTGAAAGCTTAAAGAGTTACAAATTAAAGAAGAAAAAGTGTTAGAAAATAGATGAACAGATTTCAGGGAAAGTAGTGAAAATAAAAACTGAAAATTGATTTTAAAACAATGACTGTCATGACTTGTATGCATTAGTCAAGCGGGTTAGCTGAAAGATCCATCTGTGATACACAGAATGGCTGTATTTTGCAAAGTCTGAGCTGTACAAAGCTACATTTAAACAATAACAATATTATATTCACCTAAAATATGCATTAAAAATTAACACGCCAAGACTGTAAGAATGAGTTTTGCCATCATCTCAAAACTTACCTCCCTGTTCATCCAGCATGACCAGAGTCCTGATACCAGCATCTTTACTCTAGATGACATGGGCCGCGCAAGGAAGAGAAGAAGTGAAAACACAGGATCAAGACAGGAAACACAAGACACCCTCCAGAGCTAAAATACAGTACTGAGAAAAGTTAAGACACAAAATGTGATGTTTTGCCTTCTAGAGCTTTGAAATCGCTTAAAGCTTTTCCACCTTTCCTTCGACCAAATAAGGAGATGCTAATAACTTTGTAGCATACAGCTTGGATCAATACCGTTTGTAAATGCACTCTGTGCTAATGTGAGTGATTCCAAACTTATGAATTAAGACAGACATTTGCCTCTGAATATGTTTTTTAATCAAATGTTTATTTATAATGAAAGAGTAAAATGAAGTTGGAGTAAAATGAAGCTTTCAGGCAACACAACAAACACTGTGTAACCTAAATATTGTCCTAGATCTTTCTCTGCACAGCTTACAAAGTCAGATGATCAGCCTAGAAAATGTGCCGTTTTTTGGAAATAACGGGCAGCTGTGACATTTTTAAGAAAGTGCCACTTCAGCACATGCAGGGAGAACAAAATATCGACGTTTGGGATTATCGGCGACTCAGAGGTGCATAAATCAGCAGAATGTGAAACAGCAACCCACCAACCCCCCCCTTCCCCCCCTTCTGGACGGGTCACAAAGGCCCTAAATGTATCCCTGGGGATTAATTTGTTTGTGCTGTGAATTTCACAGAGCAATAAAAGCCTGGAACAAACTCAACGGTTCTCCTGATATAAATAATGAATGTGATGTTTCTTCCCGTTTGGCCTGACTCAGAAATAGTGCTGATGGTCAATATGTACAGAAATATCTACAGCCCTTGATCATAACTGAAAACATGAAAACAGCTGCTGGCAGTTAAGAAGAGTCTTAAACCTGTGCAGTCGACAGAACATCTGTCCTCAGTGAATCTTCAGGTGCCTATTTGTCTCAGCTCAACGGTGACTTATCACTTTTGTCTGTAACAACACTTCTCAGGATGGAAACATTTTAATTTACAAACTAATTATTTCGATCGTTATCTATAAGCTGATTGCTAGCTAAGTTATCATCCAACATTTTTCCCCAGTTTAAGGGTTAAATGTCATCGCCACTAACTATTACCACCAAACCCAATATCAAAAAACAACCTCAATTTCACCAAAGATTGATCAAGGCCATGACCAGTTTATTTAAGAAGAATGATGAGGATTTATTTTATAAATAATCTTTATGCTTTAAGCTTCTACACTGTATGTCATGCATTTAAACCAGACTGATCTACTGCTTGATAAGTAACTGTATTCATCGTCTCTTTTCTCTCTGGGTTGATTCATTTGGATGATACCGTGATGATGGTTATATGTAATATGGGACTGTGTTTCTCACCTCCTCCACCAGCTGCAGCATGCGGCGAGTGCTCTCCAGTGACTGTGAGGAGAGGAGAGACATGTTACCAGCAGAATTCATCATGAACAGACAGACAGACAGACCCTGCAGGCTGACATATGTGGGAGGATTCTTAATACATGTCTGAAACGCTGAATAATCAATCAATTACATGTTCCTTTAACAAAACTTCTATCCCTCTACAAAATCTTTACACAAATATATTTTTGTTATTTGCAATGCTTTTTATTAAACCATATAGATTTTATTTGACTGAAAAAACAAAAGTGCTAATTAAGAAAATGATTTTTGCAGTGATGATGAAACATAATTATTTTCTAACAACAACAATCTTTTGCATCAGCACTTTTAAGCAAACCATTTCAAAATATTTCATTTGATCTTTTTCTTTTTAAACGTATAAACAGTCTGTGTGCCATAACATCTCTCTGTTCATTGGTCAGTGACCTGAGACAGACTGCGTATTTCTGCAGCCCGGGGGACTTCAGTCGACGTCAGTCTGGTCACAAACATCAGACTTCTCTCTCCATTCAGTTTCCTCCAGCTCCCCTCGTCTCCCACTGAGCTAAAGAGCCAAAATCGATGTCTTTCAAAAACAAGCTGTGTAAGCTAGCAAGTTGTGTAAACTCATTTTCTCCTTCTTCTAACTAAACGTATGTGGAAATATGACACGCATTTGGTCATTGCACAATTTCTACGAGCTATTGTGCAGCATTTTCACACAGATATCATGGACCGAGTGCCTAAATATGAATAATTTAGAGGTTTTGGTGGATCAAAAGCCGGGGGATATTTTTATAACGCTTCGCATTTTTGTATTCTGCTCAGCTGTGAGAGTCAAGGTGAGGAGCAGCAGTGAGGAACTGAATCAGACTAAAAACACACCCAAGTGGCACCCCCAGCCCTAACACACACACACACACACACACACAGACCTGGACATCTCACAGTCCCAGTAAAACAATAAAGAAATCTGTGGTCTAAATTACTGTAGTCAGTTATAATGTAAATAATCCCATCATTTCATCCAGGCCTTAAATAGTAGATAAAACTCTCATGTCCTCACCTCGTCGGCCAGCTGGTCTGCACGTTGCTGCATGTCCGAGAGCTCATTGCGCATATCTGAATCTTCTGCCATGGCTGCAGGTGGAGCTGATCTCCAACAGGAGAGAGAGTCTTACTGGAAGTCTGGAGGAAGCTGAAAGGAATGAACATGGTGAGGAAAATCAAAACATGTCAGAATGGAGTTCTAATATTTATACAAACATCAACACACATAGTTTGATGTGCAGGCAGGACGTCCCAACACTGCATTCGGACTAAATTCAACGATTGGTCATTCAACCAGCATAACAAAAGATGCTTCTGGAACAAATCATCTGCGCTGCCTTTAAGCTGAGACAGGACAACGACACTTCAGAGGTCAATAAAGCCATTTCATTCACTCAGACTAATGAAATGTCTTGAGAAGGAGGGTAGGATGGTCCCCGTTCTCCCGGAACCCACTGGCTCCTGATACACACATTCTAAGGTTGAGGTGGTGAGGTTGTGAGGTTGTGAGGTGGTGACTGCCGTGTTTAGCTGATTAAATTCTTCCCCGAGGTTCTGGGTGTACCGGGAGAAATGATTCCCTCTTCTGTCTTGGAAACAATGAGGCTGACAGATATATTCCTGAAAGGATGGGTTTGACAGCTGGAAAGATATCCACAGGGGACCGGAGGAGCAGCTTAGTGAATAATTGCGAGTGTGTGTTAAATGGCAAAATATCTCCTAACACTGCATCCTACCCAGACGAGATCAGAAATGATTCCTGGTTTAGTGTACGGTTATGGGTCTAGAATTTTATGGGTGTGGCTAAACAAAAGCAAATGATTGGCTTGCTGCAGGTGCTGCTGGTTATACTGCGTCACTTTCTCTGCAGTGTTTGTTTAAGGAACAGTGTAAACAGTGTTGTGATGTCACTCTTATTCAGGGACAAAACTTAGAACACGCTGCCGCAAAAGTGACATGCTTGTGTTTAAGAGCAGACATTGTGTTATATAAATGTCTCAAAGCTGCTCCTACAACACCAGCATTTAAAAAACTCCAAGCAGGTATTAAAGATCTTTACTGGCTCTGTTATCTGCACTCAAGCAATTACACTGAACACGTCTGTCTGACCTTTAACACTCAAGCAGAGACACTGAAGGCTGGAGCTTCACACGGAACATCATCTTCAGCACAGAACTGAACGCTCTGGTTAACCCTACACATCTGATCTAGAACTGATCTAGAACTGATCTAGAACTCCCAGCTAACCATTTTAGGTTTATTTTTCGCTAACATTTTCATTAAGCCACAAAAATGTTTAAAATGTTACTTTCAAAGTTCTAGGAACATTCTAAATGACCATTTAAGGTGTTGTATTAACATTATCGCTTGGCTGTAAGAATGTTATTCAAACATTTTTTAACTCTAAAACATTTTTAAAAAACGTTCCACCAATTACTTGAAAATAAAAATTTTATTATAATATATATTTATCACTTTAAAACATTCAACTAACATTACTGCAAGAATGTTTTTGATAACTTTGAGAGAACTTGTAGAGAACGTTAGCCAACATTCTGAGAACATTCTCTGTTAGCTGGGGTACCATATGCCACAGTGGCAGTGAGTCACACGAACAGAGAAAGATCTTGTGTCCTCACACAACCTCAGATGAGCTCATTCACACACTGATGCTGCAAATGATGCTGAAAAATGAGAGCTCTTCAGAGCAGCCTTAACCCAGCTCACAGGAAACATTGTCAGAACGTTAGCTATGGTTCTCTTAAAGTTCTCTCAAAGTTTTAAAAATGTTAGTATAATGTACACTGGTAGACTGTTTCTTTAACATTATATATTGTGTATCAAAATGTTTGATAACAATCTTAAGTTGTTAGTTGATAGCATATACTGATAGCATATACTGGGGACAAATTTGTACCCAAAAATCAACAAAACCAGACAAATTTGAGCAAAACCTCCTTTTGGGGACGTCCTAATTTGTAAAAATGGTATATAAAATATAGCAAATAAAGTTTAAGTGTAAAAATGCAGAATGTTTTCTGTTGGGGGTGGTTAGTCTGTGTGTTAAGTCTGGGTTATATTGTTTATAACTAGCTGTGTATTAAAACAATAGAAGTCTATGAATGGCCCCATTTAGACAGATAAGTACACGTGTGTGTGTGTGTGTGTGTGTGCGCACATTCGCTGTCTCTCTGCTGGCTGCCATTTTGTTTTCTCTCCTCAGATACAGAGTCTTCACACTGCAGCACTTCACAATTATCACATCACCCCGTTCCTTCGATCCTGAATTAATACCGGCTGCTCGTTGTGTTTTCCTCTCCCTCACGCTTCATTAAGCTTTAACTTCATCTTCTTTCCTCTGAAACAGGATGATCTTCTCATGTCTGACCTCCACATCTCTCAGTCAGCACAACAGTTGTGTTTTATGAGATTACCTCAGAAATCAGTGGATGGTGTTTCCTCTCGGCAATGTTTTATGTGGTGCGAGAGTTTTTACAGTCAGAGCGTCTGAAGGAGAATTCTTCCTCACAAGGACAGATAAAGGAGGAGGATAAAGCTGCTCCACCATGTGTCATATATTTTGATGGACAGCTGTCACACTGATCGAAACACTTCCTGCAATCAAATCCAAACATGTTCCACAACAAACTACAAATTACAGATGAGGACAGACCCGAGCAACGTCCCACACACCCACCCCTCCTCTCTTGATATATGACCACCTTTAACTAATCATGTATATAATGTACATAAATAGATATATAAACAGATACGTGTGGAAACAGAATCTAGTTCAAAATTGATTAAACTGGATTATGAACTCCACGCCTGAGGAGGCGGGTTTCCCCAGCTGGTTCCTCCCAAGCTTTCTTTTCTCATCTAAACATCTGATAGTTTCTCATGCTTTTGGTTTGATCACTGCAGGAATCTGCAAAGCTTATTATTGTGAACAGCACTATGTAAAATTAAACTGAATTGAACAAAATTGTCAGCTTGGCATCATTTGACTTACAGCCTTCATAAAGAAAAGGAAGTAAAGTAACCTGCAATTTTATGTTTTAAACAGAGATGGCGCTAAGGAGGCAAACGTTTCGAATTGCAGCTTTAACAATAGTGGGGAAAAAATTCTTTAACACACATATAATTCCACAAATTTGAACAACGATGTTCTCACTAACAGATAAAATTAACTTAATGATCTGTACTTTTTTATTACTGAACAAATCTAAATGTCGTATGTCGGTACACTTATTGCCGCGCGTACACTCATGTTGTCGCGCATACACTCATGTTGTCGCGCGTACACTCATGTTGTCGCGCGTACACTCATGTTGTCGCGCGTACACTCATGTTGCTGCGCCACAAACCAGAACGACTGCAGCAGTCTTGGAGTCTCATCTATATCCTGAGCTATACTGAGCTGAAGGGTCTTGAGATTTAGCGACAGTGCAAATGATCTGAGCGCGACCATTTCACAAGCCTGTCTCACATCAGCAGCACGTTCTGCTGCAGAGAGTCCTCCTTCCTCCCAGTCAGACTCTTTCTCCTGGGGAAGCCCCGGATGGATTTATTAACACACTGCGTTTCCTGCCTCACACCTCATTGCACCGGCCTGCACATCTGCTTTCAAGGATAATGGGGATATGGCAGGTGATGAGCTTCATATGACTGGATCCAGCTGTGTGTGGGAGGCGGAGTTTATGGGGATATGGGCAGCTGAGAAACGAGGGTGCACATCAAACATGTCTGTTTTCAGCTGCCTGTGTAATACTGTGTCACTGCGATATGATGTTATAACAGTCACCAGACATCGCATTACATGCGACCTGCATGCCATCAATGTTCATATACATGAAAATCGGCTGAACTGCACTAACGGCGTAATGGCAATTTAAAAAAATTACAGAAATTGAATGACATGAATGACAATATCAGCAGATGTAAAATTTTTGAAGCATCATAAACAACAGACATTAAAAAGCAATTAGGAAGCCCAGAATCCAGGAAACAGTCAAAAGCTAAACAGAAACACAAGATTAATAGAGTTATTAACTTACTGATCACATCTTAGAAGCTGATTTTAATGGAAGTTCTATTAAATACACACTCCTGTCTAAAAGCAGTGATAAATGCTGGCTTTTTAAATCTGTTTTATAAATATAGAGAGAGAATTTAATTATAATCTATTTTTAGATAAAGTTCAGGTACGTTGAGATGCAACACAATACAAAACTCGATCATAAGTAAATAATTTGTATGAGTGGATGTTTTAATAGTTGACAGGCAAAGCAAGAACATATGAGTGTATAAACTGAAGTCATTTATCGTTCATTAAACGATTAAATTAAACTATTAGGTGAAATGGGCTCATGTGTGCATTGTTATCCAACCAGTTTGACACAAGCTCGAGTCTACAGCCAAATAATACAAAGACATACACAAACATGTAGCAAAGCTAATACTGAATTACTGTAGCATGCTGCTTAATACTGAAACATGAGTCCACTGGAATAGAATCAGACCGAGTGATCTTTACATGTCCTGTAATCTGAGTAAAGATGATTCATCTAAGATGATCTCATCTGTTCAAGCATTAGATAATTTCATACGCAGCACACTGTGGAAAACTTTAATGAGGAAGAACCACAGTTCTAAAATGGCTTCAGACTGCAGTACTAAGTGAATGAACAGATGCTGGAACATTTGTCCAAACCGCTCACCATGACCCTCTGAGACGGGACAAATGTTAAGACATCTAGCAAAGACAAATGACACAGGCAGCAGCCCAGCTAACAGGAAACGTTCTTATAACCAAGCAACAATGTTAATACAACGTCTAAAAAATGGAATGCTTTGAACGTTCCTAGAACTTTCAAAATAGCATTGTTAACGTTTTTGTTACTTAATGGAAACGTTAGGGAAACGTTCTTACATGTGCCAATATCTATGTAACATTGCATATCTTATAATCCTCACCACATAGCTGGTCTTTACTTTATTTTATAAGTTATGAATTTGTTTATTAATAACAAGGACCTCTCTAAATGTCTGTTCACAGAGACAGGACAATATGCCATATTTCATGTGACTTATTTTTGACAGTTCCACCTCCAGCACTGTGTTTCATGCAGAGAATAGAGGGGAAAGCCACATGTGTGGGCAGGTCGTACAGGCTGAGATGTTTGGTATATAAGAAGAGCTTTCTGCAGTCATTATGCTGTATCATACAAGCTGATTCTTCAGGGTATCTTTCCTCCTCTTATCTCCTCCCCAGCTGCCCTCCTCTGACGTTTCTTATGGGAGATATTTCCTCTCGGCCAACATTCTCCCTCGTTCCTTCACAATTCTGTTCCTTCACAATTCTGTTCCTTCACAACTCTGTTCCCTCACAATTCTGTTCCTTCACAATTCTGTTTCCTTCACAATTCTGTTCCCTCACAATTCTGTTCCTTCACAATTCTGTTCCCTCACAATTCTGTTCCTTCACAACTCTGTTCCTTCACAACTCTTTGTTCTTGGGCCGATGTTTTTGTTTGCATGCTACAGTTTAATGTCTTGATTTATTGGCCCACAGGTCTAGCAGCTCCTCCTCACCTGAAGAATCGCTAATCGATTCTCATTTAAAAACTGCTGGAGTTCATCTTCTGCCTGTGCTGTTTTAGTCTATAATCTTAAACTAAAAGGTCACATGTACAGTAATTAGAAGTATGAAATCAAGGACTTTATGGTGATTGTTATACATGTAACATAGCAACACAGCAATGATGCTAAAGCGTTTTAATTCTTCATTATATTCATGCATATTCATTGGTTAATATATAAATATATTAATTGGTTAAAGCGAGTTAATTACTCCTGACTGAGATAATCCATATTTTAAATAGGTTTAATGTAACAATTCAACTTGTTTTGATCAATTTGAAGCAAATCTAATTAACAAAACTTAACAGTAATTGTGACTTTGACATAAACGGACATGTAAGAATCTATAAGATAAATCACTGGATCTTGTTGTTGAACACGCATAATTTAACTACAGTTCACACAACCTTAACTGTATAAGACGGTACAGGATGAGATTAACAGTTGTACAGCTACGGCCATCGATAAATCGCGATGAATCGACGTTTGAGACGATATGGTGACTCACTGCTTATTCTAGGAACATCCCCAACCGCCCTGTGCTCCGCAGTCAAGCCAAAATAAGCCGCATTAAACCTTCAGACCCAACAGTCGTGCCAAACGCGTGCCAAACTGTCTCTCGCAGGCGCCGCAAGACAAACACAGCTCGTTTAACCGAAGCTCTGACTTCATTGTGCTAAATAATGCTTTTACACATGCGTTCATTGCGGCAGTTCATATCTGCGGCAAAAATCGTGTGCGTGTTTGCTATCATTCCACACACAAATAAACATTAACAACAGAAGGATAACGAAAACTGTCGTCACCCATCGTATGTACTACATACTAAACAAATAACGCGTGTCAGAAAACATAAGCAGATGCAGAAGAAGGGCACGTGATGGGTAAGAGAGGCGCGCTTCTGCAGTAGCCAGACATGCCCAAGTCACTCTGCACTATGTGTGACGGGAGGATTAGATAATATTTTGGGTTGTTTCGGACATCCAGCTAATGTAGGGCTTTTACCCTCGTCATAATACCATTGTGTAATCACAGAATGTGCTTCACACGTGAGGATGAAGTCAAGGTGGGGAAGATGCGGTTTTGCTGGAGCTGCATCATACGTGAGCCCAAAGAATCAGGGGTATCTCCAGAATCCGCCCTCGCTCGTCCTCGCCTCAGCCCCCGCCCATCGTCTGCCGACAGGAACCGACTGTTACCGCTGCCTCGTCGCAAGCACACGTGAAGTTGAAGAATATTTGCTCAAAATAAACGTTTGCGGACAACAAATGAGCATTGAGCGTTTCCTCCTCCAGCCCGCTGCTTCCTCTCCAGCACACACATTCATTCTCAGCTGCTCTGTCGCAGTTTACTAGCTCGACCTCCCTCACTCACCTGATCAATAGCTTTTATTTTCGACGTACCGTCGTCCGATGCAGTCAGACTCTGTCTATACTCTTAAATGTAAGACATCAGACAGAAGCAGCAATAGAGGCGAGTCGATCGTAAAGCGGCAGCAAAACGACATACCCACGCGTTCGTTTTTACTATCATATCTGATGTTGTATCAACAGCTTCTTATAAATCGGATTCCCTCGGATGTCTGATCAATATCAATGTCTGAATTAATATCTGTACACAAAACGTTAGCAGACATATAATGGTGCTTTTGAATGTGAATTTGGGACTGAAACGCCGTGGAGCGAAACGTGCTCGCTGTCCAGGGTGCTGAATCCGCCCAAATCGTGGCGAATCCGACACACGACTCAACCACGTATTAACAACCCAGAATTGTCTGCAAAAAAACCCAAATCTGACATCTACAAATACTGCATCGACCTTGAATCCCATCGTTTAGATAACTGAAACAAACGGATGATCACTGAGTTCTGTTAATTATCTAGTTTTCGCAATGCATGTTAAGAACATTATTTACTGTTGCGCTGAGATTCAAAGTCAAACCACTTTGTGTTTAAACGCGCGTATAAAGAATGAAAACAATGGTATATGGCTTTAAATGAAGCTTACCTGATTCCGTACTCGGCGGACGAGCGTCAGTAATGAAGCAGGTACGTCTGTGAATTTCAGCAGCGAAGCACCATCAACACTTGCGTAGAGACTGAGCTGCTGTCGAGGCGATGCGCGTCTGACGCGTCTCCGCTTCTTCAATGAACAGCAGCGCTGCCCTCCGCAAAGATGGCGTCCGTTCTGACGTCAGCGCCCTTTAATAGACGCTGTCGAGGAGGAGCGACCAGAATAAAACGTTAAACCATGAAACATTGTTTGGAAACAGTTTGTTGATGCGGTGTAAACTTGCACGATCTTATTTAAGCTCAGTCCTTTTTCTCATGACGATGGGTTCCCTCAGTGTTACTTATTCATGAAATTGATCTATAACTGTCAAATAATGTCAATATATTTCATGCATATACATATTTACTGTATACGTATGAACATAAAACAAATGTTATAAACCTGTATTCCTGACTATGATCTTATGCTTACAGTACAGTAAACAGCACAAGGCTCTTGTTTGACCTGACACAGTTGCTGTGATTGTTTCCAGTTTGCTCCTCACATCGCCTCTCTTTCATATAATGGTGAGATTAAAGAGAATCTTTAAAAGAAAAATGCCACACAATCTTTGAAGCCTGACGTGTGTTTTCAGGCTGTAGCATTTGACACGCTGCTCCTCTGCACCTCCAGAACAGAGGAATCGGCTTTAGAGAGAATCAGCAGTTGTGTTCTCAGCTCACTTTGTGACTAGACCTTCACTCTGACACGTCACTCACTAACTAATTTCCTCTTTAATTAAACCTGAGAGAGACAGAGAGAGAGAACTAAGAGAGAGGAAACTGGGTGGAGGGAGGGAGCAAGAGGAGTGCTGACAGAGATAAAGAGACAGAAAAGTTTGGGCGGGAGTGGCCGGCTGTAGCAGAGTGAGAGAGATGGAGATAAAACAAGGCTGAGAGAGGAAGAATTTAAGTGAAAGAGGGGAATGGAGGAGGTGTTGTGAGGGGGGAGGGCGATTCTGTAACAAATTCGGCCAGTGACTCGGCAATCTTTTAAAAGCATGTTTACGCTCCACTGCTGCACAGGAGTCTGTATTCAGAGCTCAGAAATGACTCGGAGAATAAGAGGAGCTCAGACTGAATGTAAACAGCAGTTATTTAACCGTTCAACAGTTCTACTCACTGGCTCTTAATATAAACAAACGTCTTGCTCAAATTGTCAGTGTTTACAGGTACAGTAGTTTATAATTCATAATTTGTAAGAAGCCAGTCACTGTTTTGCATTGGGGCTCATGTCTGTGATTGTTTATTTGACCATCTGACTTTACATCATACGTTGCTGCTATTACATGGCTGCTTACCAAATATATAATTAAATGCATATGAAACATTGATTTGAATTATGAGATTGTTTAATTATGTTAAAAGATAAAATCCGTTAAGTGAATGTAGGTAATTGATTGTGTGTCAATCATATTGATTTGTGGTCAGTGCACAAAAATATTTGACCGCAGAATGATGCAACTGACCAGAATCGAGTATTTGAATGAGTACAGAATTGAGTATTTCAAACAGCACGGTGACACTGTAACATGTCACAGCAGCTTGTGTTTCAAACACAATGCTATGATGTTATTCTGTCTTACAGTATGATTGACAAACACACAGAACTCTTTTCCCACTGTTTGTGTGAAAAGACTTCACTGGTCCGTTTACACTGTAAAGCTCACAATCTTGCTAACACAAGGAAGTGATATTTAGTCGGATAACTGATGAGTGGCAACACTGATAAGCGCATCAGTGAGGTTCTTTAGCAGCCTGGTGCAGATGTATGTCAGGAAATAGTGACCTGTATTGATCTCAGCTTCAACACAGCTACATTACACGCATGCCCGTGCATTATATGCATGCATGTACAAGGGAATGCAGTACAGATAAATAGACCCAGTCTCAGAATGTGTAAAGGCCTACTTCCTGCTCATCTATAAGATGTGTAGTGTGTGTGTGTGTGTTTGCCCATTTGCATCATGGGAAGAAATGTGGAACAGTTACTCATGGTTTAAAATGTCACGTGGAACTCACTGCATCAGTACATCTGTTGTGTTGGTTGAGCACATGTAATGACCAGCTTTCAAAACAAACATCAGACAGTCACAGGAACAGCGTCACACCAGACACTGCAGACTTGTGTTTCTCTGTACAGCATAAAGGTTTCAAGAAGACTGCGTCTTTTTCCTCAGCGTGTGTGTGTGTGTGTATTGTTTGTCAGATTAATGGAAACAGAGAACAGTGCAGCGTGTTGTTAAATCAGTATTCTAGTGCTCCTACACACGGTGTAATAATACTCTCTCTCTCACTCGCTCTCTCTCATACTCATTCTCTCTCTCCTCCTCCGCCTTGAGCAGAGCAGTGTTCTGGTCGGTGAGTCAAACCCGCCTATGTTTGATTATCTTCATCGTGAGCTTCGGTTGCCAACATCAGGGCTCAGGTAACGTGAACGAGTGCGCACAACGGATTCGAGCGAAGCGTAACACCAGATTAATCTGCGATTCCTTCACCTGCCCGTTGCCATGGACACATAGGGGTATCTCCCCATGCGTCAGCCGCAGCCCCGTGAAGCTTCATTCAAAAAAACAAAAAATATGAGAAGAGCAGATGCGCCTGAACCACACTGTGTGTTTCCCAGCACACCCCCGTTGATAGTTATTCACTAGTTAACAGTGGTAGTTAAAGGGATGGTTACCCAAAAATGAAGCTCCATCATTCTCTCAGGTGACTTTTCTGTGAAACACAAAAGAAGATATTTTGAGAAATGTCTCAGTGGTTTTGTGTCCATGCAGTGTTAGACAATGAGTGCCACCATTACCAACATACTTAAAAATCTCTTCTTTTGTGTTCTTCAGAAGCAAGACAGTCACACAGATTTTAACAACATGAGTGTGCGTAACTTATGAGATAATTATTTTCGGGTGAACTGTCCTTTTAACTGCAGGTGTGTTTTTGATGCCCAGTCTCTGAACTGAGGATGAGTGAGGGCTCTGGACTGTGCTCAGATCAGAGCTGTGTCAGGCACTAATATAAACAAACACAACTCAGGCTGAGCTGGCCCTGCCTGGCCACAGTCTCCCCTGGCCCCAGAACGCTGAGTAAGCTCTCTGTGTGTGTGTGTGTGTGTGAGATGAAGCATTGCAGTGCTGCATGAAAAGACCATCCAGAATCCAGAAAAGAACAGACTGGACTGAGCACACACACATTACTTCAGCCAGAGCGAAACACATGAATATATATAGACTTCTAAACCCACTGAATGCATAAATGCAGAAAAAACGCATTTGCATGTGCGTGCTCCTCACTCTTACAAGATCTTATCTTCACTGAAGCTGCACGTGCTGATTGGATAACAATTCACTGCGCTCTCTCCATCCCTGTCACACATCTACAGCGGCCTGACGCATTTGCTCTCTCGCCCCCCCACACACACTTGCTCGTTTTTATCATCTCTTTCTCAGCATCCATAACAGACTTCTATAATAAACATCACACACACACACACACACACACACACACAAGTTCAAACAGATTATATTTATTCTCTGTGTGCTGTTACAGTATCGGATTACTCTCAGATTGAAGATCAGACTGATGTTTGTAAACACAGTTTTAGTAGCTCTGAAGCTCTTGATTTATAGCTCTTCATTCTGTCCATTTTCTGGTGATTTAACTGTGCCGTCAGAGCTCAAAGGCCGAGCGGTTTAATCGTTTCAGTGGTAAACGCTGGTACAGGCAAACACAGCTGCATTTAATCAGATTCACACGTTACGAACACAAAACACCTTATCTTTGTTTTTCAGACGCCACTGTGGACATTTGAAAGAGAATTTACGAACTCGGTTACAGTAAAACATGTCATTGATTTGGTGTGGGGTATTTATGATTTTAATGCTGTTTACTCATTACTGGTATATTTTTATTGATTTGTAAAGCAAAGAAACGTATGCGAGACAGCTCAACAGAGACATTAAATGAAGGTGTCCGCCTCAAAATGTGTGTTATGATTTGCAAAACACAGTCTGTACCTGCGTGTGTTTGTAAAGGTATTTGAACTGGTTTCAGGTTTCCAACAATCACAAATGTTTTGGCGGCCATTTTGCAGAAGTCTGTGTTGAGCTGTAACACTACAATCCCTGAGGATTCGTACACCACCCTTCATAAAAGACTACCTGCATTGAAACACAGTAGCGCCACCTGTTGGAACTGTGAGGAATTGTGCACTGAAAAAGCAATAGGTGCTCCTGAGTGACATGAGAAAAAGAAAATCAATATAAACAAAACAAACAAAGTCCATGACCGTCTGGAAACCTGCAGGACGTCACTTTAATCTGTAAATTAAAGAAAATAAGAAGACTTATTTCAATGAAAATCTTTACTAGCTACAGTTTCAATCAAGAATCGCGTTACGAATACGGTTAATCTAGAGTTAATTTATCATGATTATGTTAACAGGTGGATGCAACTGCCCGGTTTTCAGAGATAAACAACACGAGGGCTGTTGTGCACGTCGCCTGTGGTGACAGGCCAGCAGGCAGACAGAATCTCTCATCTCCTGCCTCTCAGAAACACATAATGTTACTTCATGTACTTCCCTCTACGACCACAGAGAGAAACAGCAGTGAAACGTGACATTTTAAACCATGAGTAACTGCCTGCATACACACTGTATATGTTAGTGTTTCTTAAACTAGATTTTTACTTTTCTGAAAATAAGTTGGTAAACTCCTCACAATGCTAGGCGCAAGTGCTACAAGTTTTAATCCTCAGAATTAGGAATGTGTTCAATTTTCTACCCCGAGATACGAGTCGCAGGAAGCACGTTTATGATATTTCTGCACCAGTACAGTTCTGATCTTCTAAATGTGTGTACTGTAACAGACACAGTTCTTACCCTTCAGTCAGTGAGCTCAAACTCCACACACTTCTTCTGAATGTGTTTATTAAACGGCATTCTGAAGTCATCAAAGTCCACCTCATAAGTGAAGCGTCGTCTCCTCTCGGCTTTCCTCTCCATCAGCTCGAGGGTGGTCAGCTGATTCCGCCACGTCTGCAACACAGATGCCCAGAAGAAAACACCGGAACGTTTTAAAAACATTACTGAAATTACAGAAAACATTCTTATGACAAAGCAATAACATTAATACAACCTGGATGTTCCTAGAACACGTACTTCATGAAAACGTTAGGGAAATGTTTGTCCAACGTAAAATTGTTAGCTGGGATAATCTCCATTGATTTTATAACTGTATTTTATTATTTTATTAACTGTATTATAAATGTATTTTAACAACTGACTCATTTGTACAAATGTGTCTTTTTCAGGAGAAACATCTAAAACCATGACGCTGTAATGAAATATAACTGAGAACTAAACTAAAAAATAAACGTGTCGTAACCTCCTGAAACTCAGCCGACCTGCTGTCCACGTGATGTCTCATTTTGCCCACGCCCGACTCGTATTTCTCTCAACAGAGCTGTGCGTGGCAGCCGGCTTACCGTTCTTGGCACAAAACTGATGTCCAATTTGTTGATCTTGCCGCTGGTGATGTGAGTGCTGTGTACGACAACGCTGTCTTTCCTCGATGCTTTCTTCACTGCAGAGTTTGAGGAGGCAGCTGGAGTGACAGCAGAGTCCTGCTGAGAGCAGAGAACATCAACACTGAAATCAAGACCCGGCGGACGTGATGACACAGTGACAAACAGCGTGACTTTCAACAACGGTTCTGCGAGGTTCCCAGCGCCGGAACATCATTAGATGTAATCTGACACGGCTTGGCCAACTTTACTTGAGTTCTCTCTAAAGCTCTGTGTCATTGCCTGTAATTAAATGTGTCGTTTGTAATTGTGACTCGTGTATGATGGTCTACCTTTTCTTTTACTGAGCCAGATGTGGAGGGCGACGGTGGCTTGCGTTTGGTTTTGGCAGGTTGCACCTTCCTGTTGTCCCTCTGTCTGGGTAGGGCGTGAATCTTAGCCTGGATCAAATCCACCACCCTGAAGTCTGCGTAAGTCTGAGCGACGTCCAGACAGTTTTGCTCTGCAATTATACGACTGAAAGTTCCTGACTCAAATGACAACAGAGCCAAAGTGCATTAATCTCAGAGACCGAACGGGCTGTAAATCAGGCGGCTCATAGAAGCTCTCCAGCAGAGATGAGGTGGCATTGCGGAAACGGCCAAACAAACTAAATGCAGAAACTGTCTGAACAGAGATGATTAAGAATTTATGATTTGTCCGCAATATTAGTTATAACAGACGATCTACAGTAGCAGATATATGAAGAGAGTTAAAGGTAGAGTTCATGTCACTCCAAACCTGTATGACTTCTGAGGAACACAAAAGAAGATATTTTGAAGTACACCAGTGGGACCCATTGACTTCCACTGTCAAAACCACAGAGACATTCCTCAAAATATCTTCTTTCATGTTCCACAGAAGAAACAAAAGTCATACAGGTTTGAATGACATGATGTAAATAATGGAAAATGTTCATTTTTTGGTGAACTATCCCTTTGGTGAAGGTTGCATTATGGTTGCACCATGGTTTTTGCTGGAATATGTACCTGTTTTATTTACTGCATTGATCTTTGCTCCAGCTTTGATGAGGTACTCCACACATGAAGGGCTACAACTCTCAATGGCTCTCATTAGGGGCGTGGCCCCGTTCAGGGTAGGCGGGTCCACGGAAGCTCCCGCCTCCAGCAGCAGTTGTATGATGTCTAGCTGTCCTGCATGGCAAGCATGATGCAGAGGTGTCCAGTTGAACTGGTCGCATGCATTCACGTCAGCCCTGCGACATGATGTCATGATTATGTATCATTT
>JAZGTI010009020.1:0-19379 GCA_036877585.1 Botia kubotai | reverse complement strand
AGTGTGAAACTATATCCAGATCCATGACAGATCCTTTCTGAGATTTGACAAACGCTTCTGTTGTGTACATGTGAAGCCCTTAGAATGACAGACATCTCAATTTTCATGTGGTTGACTGATGATTTGACCTAACGTTAACCTAACGTGACATGTTTTAAGTGATAATCAATTCAATTTCTTCTCGAAAAATCTGTCTGCGCTAATTGTCAAAGCAGGACATTTTGTCGATCGTTTAGATCATCAAATATCTTTGGACTGGCTGTGATTGTGTACAATGTAGACAGTTATATAACAAGCGCTCAAGATGGGCCGGGTTATGGAATATGATGGGAAAAAATCCTCCCTTTATATCAGCACCAGCCCGGTAACACCCCGGCAACATCTATTGCCGCCTGTCAGCCAGCCCTCCAACTGGAGTGGGCGTGAGTGAGAGGAGGGGCGTCCTTACAACAATCTGTGGCGGCGTGTGACAAAGCACAGCCGACAATAATCGTGTCTCTTCACTACTGCCTTTAAATCCTTTTCATGCCTCTCCTGAGTAGACTGGTCTCACGGACCAGAAGGGGAGGGTCTGCAAGTAAATGACTCCGCCCTTTACTTAGGCCACACCCACCCTGCGCTCCCTCACCTTACTGTTTCGCTTACCCACCAAGAATATCATAACAGGCGATCCAACGTCTTCGATCCCTTTACACACAACATCACAACCACAGACAACAATTTAAGTTCACCTGTTAAATCTGAGGGAAAAGATTTCTGTTCAGAAGCCTAATGTCAGTTAATGTCAGTCTTTCCAGCTAATAATTTAAGGTTGTAAAACTGTTTCCATTAAGTAACAAAAACATTAAAAACGTTATTTGGAAAGTTCCAGAAACATGTAAAGAATCCAGTTTTTTTAGACGTTGCATTAATGTTAAAGTGTGATCGAACATTATTCTAACATGTTTTAAATTCTATAACGTTTCAACGTGTTCCACTGACGTCCTAAGAACACAGTTTTTGATATATGATATAATAACAAAAATATGATATACATATAAAAAAAGTTCTACTACATTAGCGCAAGAATGTTTTTAAAAACTTTGAAAGAACGTACGCAATGTTCTGAGAACGTCCCTGTTAGCTGGGTTCTTACTGTTGTCGTTGAGTATTAAAGCAATTTTAACCCTGAGCCGCGCGTGCTGTCATTGACGCTGTGTATTTATGAGGCAATCATGGGAAAAGGGAAGATAGCATGTTAGCGCTATTAGCATACCAATCTCGCTCTCTGCCACTGCGGCTGGTCACACTTCACAAAGGAAATGACATCTAGCAGTTTTTTTTTAAAGAACTGGTTCCTTTCGAGTGTTAATGTGACAGGCTGATGCCTGGCCAATATCATCTAAATCGAAGGCATTTTCAAGTGCTTGCTACGTGATGACTTTTGCTCTGCGCTTGTGTATTAATCTTGCTAGGCGATCTGCTTAGCGTTGTGTGCTGCATTTATGTTGCCTCTTATGACAAAATCCTTGAGATGTTTTCTTATTTGTATGTCACTTTGGATAAAAGCGTATGGTAAATGAATCAATAAAAAGGTTTTCAGGTGAAAACATTTTATAGATCTCACACACACACACACACATACACAGTAACACAATAAGCAATATTCAAACAACACAATCACAGCACGCAAGCATTCCCATGTTTACTACAAAATGTGATTGTAAACACATTTTAAAGACATGCACAGGAAATGTAAATGCACATGCAAATTTGAGCCACGCTGGAATAACATCCATGCGCGTTGATTTGTGAATATACAGTGTTTAACCTGAAAGACAATTGATTAAAATATTACTTTTGGATTCGATTTGAATAATAAAGTGCTTTTAAAGCTGAAGTATTCACTCAACCTCTCTGCGAAACTGTGGAGCTGTTAATGCATATTACGATGAGGAGTGCTTTCAAACAGACGAGTCTAAGAATAGAAGTTACTTTCATCCTGAAAACTAGCATTACAGATTAGCACGCACTGGCCTTTTCAGTTCTTTGACTGAGCGAAATAAATTCTGAGAGAAACCTGAATTTGTCAAAGCACCAGACCCCTCTGAAGATTAAAGAACGGATTGTGTGACTCTCTGAAATACTGGGACAGAAAATAAAAGCAAGCCGTTAAAAAGAACGTTTGATTGCCGAGCCATTTAACCATCAGAATAAAGCATTCAGAAGAAAAACTCGGATGCTAAAAACTCTTATGAAATGCCCTAGTTCAGAACCCAACGATGATGACATTATAAAATGAATAATAATATAATCCTTTTCTGATAGTCAGAGGTGGAGCGTGGATCACAATTCTGTTCCGCTTCGGTTCGTCAATTCTCAGTCCTACAAATAATTATGTATAGCTAATAAACTGAACACAAAGCAATTGATTTTGGTGCTCTGGGGGATCCTGTTGTTCTTAAAACACACAGTTCTGGGTTTTGAATCAAATAATTGCAAATACTTACACTCACTTTGAATTTATAACGGGGACGGTGAAATTAATTTCCCAATGCAGAATCTCCGAGCTGATTTTGTTGTGACTTTCAGAATGCTGTTTTAGATGTCACGCGTGGATTTCGTAAGAAACCTGCTTATGCCGGTGGGAGTTTTTTGTATCCTGGGCTCACGGTCTGAGACTAACTGCACGAGTCAGGAAACCGCAGCGCAATTAGCACTTAAAATTTTTTATTAGGCCTATAAGGAAAGCTAATTATAGAACTCCTGAAGTGGAAATTTCCAAATGAAAATAATTTGCCAGTTTTAAGTGGGTCAATTAATGGAGAGAAAAAAGATTGTACGGCTGCTTCCATCAAGAAAACGCCTTTCAGAGCAGATCTTGGATTAGCGTTGAGAAATAGCTACTGACTGTGTGTAATATGCACACAGCGTCTCTCTGACCTTTTCATTCTGTTGCAGCCAGTCCTGTGAAAACAACAGACAATGTACAGGTAACTCAGAGCTTTCATAACATCTTCATTTCTGTTACATTATGGTGTACATATAACAATGATGTCAATAATCAAAATATTACCTGATATGGGCGTTTTTATCCAAAAATGAAAAGTCTTTCATTTCAACCTGATCTCACAAGAAAACAAAACTATTTTACAAGGTGGCGGTTTTGTATAAATTCATATAAAGTAATTCGTACAAAGACAAACATTTGGCAGACGCTTTTATCCAAAGCGACTTACATTGCATTATACTATACATTGATTCTAAATATGTGCAATCCCTGGGATAGAACCCATGACCTTGGCGATGTTAACGCCATGCTCTAACCACTGAGCTACAGGAAAGCTATATATATGTGCATAAAAATGTGCATTGTTGAGAGAAAGCATGAAGGTCCGCCCCCAACCCTAATTACTGGTGCGAAAGCGCTGCGTATGAAAATATACAAATCAGAATACGAATTCAAAAGAATTTAAATTGCTAAAACGTAAAGTAGTTACGAATTGCCATTGGGATTGTTGGTTATTTCTTAACAATTTTTTGTCCCATGCTTTCCAAAATCATTTGTAAATGCTTGAGGATTTTGGGAATCATGACTAGGAACTCAGAAATAAACTGCATACAATTCTTCAAATAGCCAAATGTTTCATAACAAGCACTTATAGTGTAGCCGATTTGGAATAATCATTGGCCTGATATATATCACAATTCATATTGCTTTGGAAATTTTGAAAATATGTTTTGGTTTACCTCCGTTAGTATTTTGACATCACTTTAAGCCCAATCACAAAAGCAATCATCTCCTTCGCTCGTCGTTTCTGTTTTCTGTTGGATGGATAAAAATTCCTATATTGTCTTTTGAGAAAAACGATCTCCTGAGCTGAATTACAATATTTATATGGAAAAGAGTTACTTGGAATCTGCCTTCTTGGTATTCCGTGAGTTACACAGATCATACACTCGAATCCACGTCTCATTTTTCTCATGAAGATCTAACTCCACAATAATTTATCCATCTTTGCTAGAAAGCAAATAACCATAGCCTATAAACCGGAGTTGAAAAGTGTGGCGCTAAAATAAGACGACAGGATTTCCTGTCTCTGGGGGGACATATCCATGCGGTTTAATATTCATGAGTGCATATTTATGTTTGCATGTTTAAATAACACAGAGCCACCAGCAGAAAGCCTGGACCTGCCATGCATCTGCCACAAGCCAGGGTCCTTCCCCTTGTTTTATCATTTTGTTTACTTCTATGATTTGTGAATAATTCATGATGTTGAAAGGCTGGGGGCAATGGCGGCAGCGCAGAGGCTAGCCAACGATCGCCTGTCTACAAGCGTGTGATGCTGATATATTGAGTTGAGCAGATACATTCAGACAGAACCGTAAGGGGTTCCCCATAGAATTATACTTATTTTCAGTTGCAGGTTTAAGAAGCTATGATAAGGTGAGTGAAGGTGTTTTAAGGTGGCTTAAAAATATAAGAAGCCTCCACAGACATTAAAGCAGACATGTTGTTTTCCACTATTGTTAAAGTCTTTGGGCAACTCCTTCATTTCCATCTGTCTACCAAATGAACTACATCAACATTTTGTGCTAGTACTGTGCATACTACATACTGTATGTCATACCTCCCATGCACAATATATTATGAGCATCAAAACCTCATTCACCCTCATGTCCAAAGTCATGCATAAACATTTACGCCTATAGAATTCAAACACACACAAAACATTTGTTACATAACTGTAGCACATGATAGTTGCTTTGTTATTTTATGGGTAACATTACGCCAAAAATGAAAATTGTGTCATTATTTATTCATCCTTATGTTGTTCCAAACCCATATGCTGTTGTTGTTGTTGTTTTTATTTCTAAAATGGAACCGAAAAGAAGATTGTTTTTCAACTTCTTATTTTCCATTTAAAGGCAGTAAATAATCCGGAAATGTCAGAAAACACTATAAAAGTGGTCTGTGTGATTTTTGCACTACATTCAGAGTCACACAATTGCTTTATACAATGTAATTATTTACTTTCATATCAAAGCGAACTGTATACGGAATAGCATGAATGATTTGAGAGAAAATAATGGCTGAACATTTCAGTCTGTTCAACAAAGAAACCTATAGTGTGTCTTTGGAAGACTATAATGAAAGCCGTACAAACTCGTTCTATGGTTATACGCTTCAATACGTTATATAATTATTTATTTTAGCCATAAGAGAACAATCGGTATAAATATGGAAACCGTATGAACATTCTTCAAAGGTCTCCTTTTGTGTTCTGTGGAGAAAACAGCATTCGGATTTAAACGACTAGCCTAAATATAATCTTCATTTCTGAGTGAACTATGTATTCTTTTAATGTAAATCTCAGTGAGAGGAAGAAAGAAAAGACAGATTCTATCATGAACAGCTTCACGCGGGCTTCGTGCGTTTTATTCGGTCGAAATCATGAAGTCGTTCGAAGCAGAGAAACCTCACAAGAGGCACAAAAGAGCTTTGTTCATAGCGGTACAAGCGCTGATTGTGGAGTGCTGAGCGATTGTGCCGTATGTATTCTGAGATGAAATCAGCTCCAGCGTTTAGTAAGACTGGGCCTGTTAATGGCTTTCTGCGTCTATATATTCAGATTCTGCTTTTTTCCAGTTCAACTTTATTTTGTCTTTTTGTTTTAGCACAGTATTCCTCTGACTTTTCATATCACTTTTTAACACTCCTTTTTTGTGGAGTTATGTTCTGCATTGTGTATTCTGTATGAATTTTCTTTCTGTTCTCTTTTAAAATGAAAGAAAGAACTGTATTTTTTTCTAAAATTGGTTTACTCTGTTAGCGTTGTTGTCATAGTTATAGTATTAGTAAACCAGTATTATTCACCCAGTCTTAACGTTATATTGGTAAATAAATATGGCTCGCTGTTCTAGACGGAGGAACTACATTTCCACTGTTACGTAACAAAAAAATATTTCTGGAAAAAAATCGCCTCTGCCTTCAACTGTGACGGTGTCTTTTGACAGACAGCCCACGCCCCCCCGCTCTGACTGAAACCATATCAGATTCCCATTTTAATGTATTTCCTCCAAACCCATTCTCTTAGATTTCTGATGCAGGCGATGACACTCTCCTTTGACATAACACAAGGATCTATGCGGTTGGGAGGCAGGGGCAGGCTACCTTAAGCCCTTAAATAAATGGCTGTTGTTGTTTTCTCTGACACCGCGGGACCCGGGTGGCATCGGGCTGTCTGTTCTGTGTTTAAAATGAGCTTCCATTTTTGTTTCGAGAAAGAGCTCTTTGTGCAGCCGAGCCATCCAGACGTTCGTCTCAAAATTAGGCCTCGGGAGCCGATACATCAGCATTGATTTAGTCTAGACGCAATAATTCTTTAATAACCCCAGATATGCCGTCAGTGATTCTGCGATAATTAACATAATTCGAATATAACAAAACAATAATGGAGGCAAATGATTTTTGGTGCTCACGTCCCACATCGCTCCGAAAATGAATCTCGCCTCGTGTTAAGTGCGCACTCTGCTGAGCACTGGTGAGGGAAAATGAGATCCCAAATGAACTGAAATGGCTAATTTTGCCTTTGGGAGCAGAATCGCACACTTTTCGAGATAGCTTTATTCTGTCGCAAAAGCCAATTATAGAAGCTTTTTATCTTAAAGACCTGAGATGCTAAAGCAATTTTAGGTAAGTAATTATCCAGAGATGGGCTGAAACGGCCGTGTGGTTATTCATACACCTGCATATCTGTTATTCAAATAAAACAGACAAAACTTATGGTCACCATGTCATGGTCTAGGAGACAGGAATTAACACACAGCAATATAGCTAATGGTCTAATAAAGCCAGTGTGAAAGCACCATTTAGGAAGAGAAAACTCATATAAGTGTTTTGTGATTAATGCCTCTCCCTCCAAATTCTTTTTCACGCTCCACTTAAACCACTGAAGTCAATTAGTTTTAAACACAATGAATGCAGCCCATTGAATAAAGATTGAGGCCGACACCAGCAAAGAAACAACAGCTGCTCGTGAATTTACCTATTGCTTTGCAAACGAATGGAAAGGAAAATGCGGCGCTCAACCCGACATAAGAAAAACATTGATATAAAAATTGTATATGAGAAAGTGTCTGACGTCTACAGAAAGACACATGATACACATCATTTAAAGATTTTAAATGATCGAGACTGACTGCTAACAGCCTTAATATTGATCTATGTTTTTCTTTGTGTTGTGTTTTTTTAAATCTAATAATCTCAAACCAATTTTTATGAGTGTTAAATAGCGTATTAAACAACATCCAGGGATAGAAAATATCATCAGCCTGTTATGAAAACAATGTTTTCCCAGCTAACAGGGAACGCTCCCAGAATGTTGGCTAACATTCTGTAAAAGTTGTCTCAAAGTTATCCATAATGTTCTTGCGGTAACGTTAGTGGAACGTTTTTAATGTTATATATCATTTATGAAAAGCGTTATTTTAAGTTAGTGGAATGTTTTAATTATGTTCCAAGCAATAACGTTAATACAACGTCTAAAAATCTTCGTTCTTAGAACTTTCAAAATAACATTGTTAACATTTTAGTAACCTAACACTCTGAAATTGTTAGCTGGGTAAGTGGATGAGATGTGCTTACTAATACGGTGAAACAAATGTGTGTGTGTGTGTGTGTGTGTCAGTGACTGTGTGTGTGTGTCAGTGACTGTGGTCAGAAGATAGATGATCCGTGTGGAATAGCTCACACTGATGGATCAATGCAAGCATCTCTGTTGACAAGGATAAATGGGAATATAGAACCCCGACATCACTTCTGATATCTGAGCCGTGTCGTCTCCTCGCTGAGGAAGCTCGGTTATTTCTGGGTGTTTTTGTATCAGAACAGATTAGTAAAATCTTATAAGAAAAGATTAGCCGAGCTCCGCATGCTAAACGCCCCCCCACCACGACGGTGGCAATAAGAACAGTGTGTGAGCGCGGATCAATATTAGCATCATGAAATTTTGTCTGTATCATGAGCTTTACTGGACAATTCATCACCACCTGTCCATGTTATTTAATCAAAGTTTTACACCATATTTGAATGATTATTACCACAGACAGTTAAACACACACACATACGTTTATATATATATATATATGAAAAATTGTGATTCATACACATGAATATATATATTTACATTTTTATGCATTTGGCAGACGCTTTTATCCAAAGCGACTTACATTGCATTATACTATACATTGATTCTAAGTATGTGCAATCCCTGGGATAGAACCCATGACCTTGGCGTTGTTAATGCCATGCTCTAACCACTGAGCTACAGGAAAGCTGTATATCTATGTATATATATATATATATAACATTATTGCTTGCTTATAATATTATTCAAACATTTTTTAATTCTGCAACGTTTTTTTAAACATTCCACTAACTACTTAAGAATAACATTTTTGATATATATATATATATATATATGAAGTAAAGAAACGTTCCACTAACGTTATTGCAAGAACGTTTTGATAACGTTGAGAGAGTATTTAGAAAACGACAGCCAACGTTCTGAGAACATTCCCTGTTAGCTGGGAAGTCACCACCAGCCTTCAATAACGAATGCACCATGACAAAGCTTTGCTAACATGCACCTGAAAAGTATATCTATATTTCCCAAAAGCATGTGACATTAGATAGACTCTGCCATTTACCCACAGCACGAACAAACTGCAGCTCTCTGCGTTTATTCTCAGGGGGGAAGCAAAAACGGTGTGTGTCCAGAATCTGAATGAGCTACCTCTCCCAGCTGTCCCCAACACACACACACCGCGGTCACTCATCCTGCTTAAAACTGCCAAAGAGGAATTATTAGAAGTTGGATTTGAAGGCTCTCTGTCGGATTGCGCTGGCAGGTCATGAGAGGAGGGAGAGAGGAGCCAATAACCTTTCACTGACAAAGCGACCATGTCAGTTAGGAAAACACAACCACTCTTTAATTTAGCCTCCCTCGGTTCGGGTGCGAGAAACAGCTAATCAATTAAGCAGCAGTGAGTATCTGCCAGGGGACTCAAGATTTGTTTGTCATTGAAAAAGCTTGAAAGTGGGTGGCTGTAAACTATGTTTTAAATGTACCACATCCATCATGTTGGTCCTTGACCTGGTTCCTTTATGCGCAGGCTGTAAGTTGTAATCTATGTTTCTGTTCGAGAGAACAGCAAAAATGTGATAAATCGGCTCCACTGATGAAGCCTCTCTTGGAATTGGTCCCAGCGAGCAACAACATATTGCAGACTTGGAAAATGATTCAGTACACGGCGTTCAGCTTGTATAGCGAAGAAATTCCGACTGTCATTTCCAAGCGCGGGGAACGCGGGGGCGCGTTTGTGGGTTGCGGGCGAAGCGAAATTCAGGCTAGTGTAACAATGAGCGTCATCATTGCCGAAATAAAAAAACCAACACGACGGAATCTTTTATTTTGGTAATGACAACGGGCATTGTGTGCCGTGCCAAGCGAAATACTTACACAATTAACCTCAATCTTGGTAATGGCTCGGCAGACAGAAATGAGCAGGCGAGCTGGTCCGAGAGCAGAGACTCAAACCACTTTTTGTAATGAAAAGGCTTGGCTGTCTTTCAGAGCAGGAGGAGGGAGAGGTCAGCGTTACGGAGATGAGCGGTACCGGAGCAGAGGTAGAGCTGGGCTTTTCAACGGCTGTCACAAGAGCTCCACGACTCATTAGCCAAGAGAGTGATGTGTGTGTGTGTGTGTGTGTGTGTGTGCGTGTGTGTGGAGAGGCAGAACCTGCTCTGAATCTTAGCAGAGTCCTGGATAAGCGTGACCGTGGGACCGAGGCAAATGCCTCTTGTTCTGAGGAGAGTTATGGTGGATCTGATGTCAGTAGGCCTGTTCTGAGGGTGATGGACTGCTCCTCTGGGTGTACATACTCTTTTAGAGCTGACTAAGAACTGGATGTGCCTTGTTAGAACAATGTCAGTGTGTCTCAGCTAACAGGAAACGTTCTCGGAACGTTCTCCAAAAGTTCTCTCAACGTTATCGAAAAACATTCCCAGTAATGTTCCTAAAGTGTTTTTAACATTCTAATAAATCAAAAATTCGTATTCTTGAGTTGTTAGTGGAACGTTTTAAAAATGTTAAATAATGCTCAAATAACGTTCTTATAATCAAGCAATATAATGCCTAAAAAAATGGACGTTATATAAAGAAAAAAAAAAGAAAAATCTGCATTATGAAAATTGTCTATCAAAATGCTTTTTTTAGCAGCAACAGAGAAAAAAACACATTTGGTTGAAACCCTTCTGTAGTGTCAGGAACCGGCGTACAAATGTTGTACACTTACTGTAAATCACCGTTCAACTTAGTGCACAAATACAGTATTTAAGACAGGGGTGGTTGAAATAACGTCATTTATTTTTAAGAAAACAACTCTAAAATAACAACCGGGTTGTTGTCAGTCTGTTGTGCTTTTCTCTCAGGTGAAAGACAGCTTGGACAGTCAGTCCCACATGACAGTCTTCAGCACAGTTCTGTCAGCAGTGTGAAAGAGCTGTGGACAGATTTGCAGTGCACTTTGTCAGCTGTGTCTATCGTGTGGGAGTTGTCTCTTGATATTACATGCAGGTGATTATGAAATAATCCTTATCCCCAATCTTTGAATTGTTAATTTTATAACACAAATCATTTATACACAGATGCTTTTTTCCAAAGCGACTTACAGTGCATTCACTTTTGATTAGTATGTGTGTTCTCTGGAGAATCGAACCCACAACCTCTGTGCTGCTAACGCAATGCTCCACCACTTGAGCAGCAGGAACGTTACTTTTAACATTTATTTATGTTATTTATACAGGATTTAATTGGCAATCTTGGACCAGCTGGATTTAGCCCACATGCACATAGGGCCTTTATATCCAATTCCATCTCTAATACTGCTGGACGTTTATATGTTTGCCCTTACGCACTCGGGTGATTTACATACAAAGGCAGCTGGAAGTGTCTGAAAATCTGCCCGGATCATCTGACTTCAAAGATGGTCAAAAAGAATGAAGAAGGATGACGGGCCACGTTCACAGATGTCACTAGGGAAATGTCTGGCATAATCACACCCCACCTGCCTCAAAGCAACACCCAGGAACCCCTTCAAGCTGGCAGAGGAAATAGAGAAACCCAAGGTCAAATAATGTACAGCTGGGCGGAAATCCAGCAGATGAAAAGAAAGGGGCACAGCATGCAGCTCTGAGTCACTCTGACAGAATAGAAAATTACATGTAATATGTCTCCAGTCTTAGTTTTCTAGCAGTGAATAACGTTAGAGGTTTTGTTCCCTGTCTCTCCTAGCACCAATTAGGTGACTTTGAGAGTTCCTGACTGAATCGTGTGATAAGCATTAAACCTTAAAATATGACAGAAATAAATTCTTCACCACATCAGTGGCAGGGTTGCCAGGCAGGGCCAGTTGTGTTTTAAAGAAAGGCTTCTGGGATCCTTTTTCAAAATGCCAATTTAAAAACCCCTTTGACAGTAAACAAGTACTGATCGGATTAATTGAGTCTTGCTATTGTGATTCTGAAATAATAAAACTGGCATCAGGTCAGTTTGAGACAATGAGAAATATCAACCCCCAACCAATCATACATATTAGACGGACAATAATTTTTAGAATTTTTCTTAAACCTTGATAAGCACGAATTTCATGACATATTTCCTAAACATCTTGTGTTGGGCGGGGCTTATTTATTCGCTCGTATTCCCCACCCCCTTTTCAATAGCCAATAGTCTTCAGTTGTGTCTCAGCCATCAACCACAGTGGTTTAAGGTGGAGGAATGTACGTATTCCTGACAAATCTGAGTAATGCGACAGCTTAATTAATCTGAAGTGAAAAATGAAATGAAAAAAGTTCATATCGAATCTTCATTCAAATTCATTTACTTATTTGCAGACTTGAGCTCATTTTGAGACATTGCCGAGATCCATTTTTTAATGGAGACATTTGTGAGATTTCTGGGTCTTTGTCTCAGGAGAAACATCTAAAACTTAAGCACACTTGTCTCTCTTCAGAAAAAGCTGCTCTTCATTTAATCTCAGTGCTGTCTAGGAGAAATAATTGAGGTATATTAAAGAGATCTCATCTGTGTTTTCTCTTAAACTTTAACGAGGATTTAAACATGTTTAACATTTATACAACGAAAGGACCACAGATATACAGCTGGTGAGGCAGATTTTCTGACATCTCAGTGATGTGTCTGCCGGAATGACAAGTAGTTCACTGATGCTCCTCAGACAGAATCATATCAACAGTGTTGTGTTGTTGAGGAGGTGTCTAAATGTTTCCTCTGATACAGCACGCCTTTTATGCTGCCTTGTGCTGAACATGTGTTTGTGTAATGTGCAGATAACAGTGGAAATGGAACAGCACGACCTCAGAATAACACACTTTTCAGTGTACTGCCCTCCACTGAGGTCCACTGAGTGCTGTATGCGCTCATCGTAGCACTTCTTGCCCACTAGCCTTTCTCAGACGCTTTTTGAAGTGGTCCTTTGCCTGTTCCAGGAGGTCAAGGTCCGGCCGGTTAGCACGATACAGCTCGTCCCAGCTGCAAAAAGGATTTTTCTCCATTGATGGCCCTTAAAAAAAGGATTTTTTGAGAGCAACATATAAACAGGAAAAAAATCTATTATATTATGGTACAAAGTGTGAAATTTACTGCTGTTCGTCTGTGTCTGAAGCCCATCACAGATGTTCAGATTGATAGCTATACTGAAAAACTGCAAGTATAAATACTATTTAGTGCCATCAGCCAATCAGCATTGTGACCCAATAATTAATGGTATTTACAGCTGAGCTGATTGGCTAAAACCCTGTTGTCAGTGTTCAAATAAAGCAACAGATTTATGCATTTGGCAAACTTATCTAGAGTGACTTACAATACATTCAAGGTACAGATTTTATCAGTTTGCTCGTTCCCTCGGAACCAAAACTAAGTCATGTGTTCCACCAACTGAACGTTCCACTACATTGTTCCACTACATTCTAAAAAAAACGTACAAATTTACTGTACACAATTTACTGTATTAATATGATGGAATTTTCTGTTTTGATTTTTTAGAGGTTTTTTTACCCACATTTTGCACTGCACCGTGTTGTGTTTAGGGTTAACGGAAATGTCCTGGCAGAGAATTACAGTACAGTACATCTTCTATTACATTTTTTACAGTATACACTAAGACAGATAGAGACAGTTGCTTTCTCCAGGTATCATGTGTCTCTATTTGTCTGTTGCGTGGATCGCACGTGCAATATATTTACAGAGAAGTTGTGTAGTGTTTATACAAGTTAAAATCTCTTTTCATAAAGCCACACAGCCCATAGCATCCAAAAGCCCATCATTTATATATCCATAATGACATATGACATTGGTTTGGTATAGACTTGTCATTCACCCGGCCTGCAATATTTGCCTATATGAGCAAATCAACTGGCTTGCTGTAAATGGCTCTTGTGCAGCTGAAAGCTTATAAGAGGACCGAGTGATGTTAATGAAATACAGTGTATGTTAACAGCTGAATGAGTGTAATGAGTAACAGCAGGTGCCCTCTATGTACAGAGGATACGGGACACATTATAACAACAGCCTGAGACGGTTCATCTTGGCACTCAACCTGAATGTGTTGACCTTGTTTGCATTTAAGAGCTGTTAGTCCATCCATCCATTCATCTATAATGTCATGTTGAAGCAAACGTATGCAGGACTCAAAATGCATAATGTACGTGTTGGTGTATTGCTGTAACGTCAATTATAATCTAAATGGCGCGTAAAAGATTAGTGATAAAATATTACGGCGTCAATCCTTAACTTTTGTCTTTCTGCTTGTAACAAGTTGCGAGTTACTTTACGTCGTTTTCCTCACGTACGCCGAGCTCAAATGAATCCGAACCGACATTTGCCAGGAAATTGGACCCGACGACGATATCAATCACTATTATAAACTTACCGTTGCGAATCGAGTAAGGTGAGGAGAACATTTTTAACACTGCTCTGGTATGAGCATGCTCAACAGCTGGTTTTTGTTCATTTTTAACAAAAAATGACAGATTACAGCTTTAAATGAAGTATTTTTAAATGAGGTGGAAATTGCGGGGTAAAGTGCGCCAGTGACTTACCTTAAAGCGATCGCAAAGCTTTAGTCACTTTTTCCTGTGCTTCTGTTTTACAGACACTCCTCTCGTTTCAGTTGACAGCAGGTACTCTAAAATATATAAGGCCTATTAGTTTTACCTCTATCTCATTTCTCCTTGCCTAGAGGACAACTTTAATAAAAAGTGGCGCAGCTTACCCCACAACCCCTCCCCCAGCCCCCACCCGTAGAGTAAGTACTCTATAAGAGTACTATAAGAGAGAGATATTTTTTGCGCGTCCATCAGCCATTGAACAGCCTTTTCCTTTCTTTTCAAAGTTGTGTCTGTGGTTGTGTCCACCCTCTGAAAAATGGTGTCCGTCTGTGTGAACAAAATGGGATAATTTCATTGTCCCCCGCAGGAGATTTAATGGTTTCTCTGACAAAGCTAAATGATGCTTCTGCAGTCTCTCTCACCGTCTCTCAATATCGCTGCTCGGCAACCCCACGCAACCCTTCATGAAATGACATTGTGTTCTATATAGTTAGTTTTATGAGTATGTATTTTTAGTGTCAATGTATAACTGTATATATAAAATACATTTGTTGACCAAGGCAATGTTTCCTCTTTTTAAAAAGCACATCGGCGTGTTTGCTCGGTTGCAGTTATAAATATTTATTTTTACTTCAGCATTTATTTAATGTCTAAACAGTCATTCGCAGCTCATTATAACATGATTACATTTATTTGTGTTTTAGAATGGTTTCCGACAATATGACCACGATACAGACAACATGTGGATTGTTTTTAATTCCCAGATTTTCAATGTGGTCTCAGACTTGTGGATCCCACTGTGTTTTTGACCTTAAAGGTGCAACAGCTCAAATTTAAAAAAATGTTAAAACATTTTTAAAAAAATTTTTTTACATTTTAAAAAAAAAATATTATAAACTTACCCTCGCGAGTGGTAGTAAGGCAAGGAGACCGTTTTGGACACTGAATTGTTATGTACTTACTCAGTAACTGTTGTGTGTTTATTTCAACCAAATAAAGCTACAGATGGCAGCTTTAACAAACGCTAAACGCCTTCCACGTATTAACAGATCTATTAAACAGGAATACAGTGGCATTCTTGGTTTTGATTTCTATCTGTACGATCACCCGCGATCACTTTAACCCTCGAAGCGTAAACAAGCCACCACACAAACACTGGGGAAAGAAAACAGCGCCTGTCGGGTTTCATCTGTTACGCACCGTGGAAACGCGTCGCTCCCTTTCTCCTCCGCGAGACGCTCGTGATGGCTTTTCCGAGCGCCTTTGGGCTCGAGTGCTTGATCTTCAGCGAGAACCCGTTATGTCTGCACTTTGTTCCCCTGCCACATTTGCCCCCGGCTTCCTCAACAATAACAGCGGTGAAGGGCAAAGCCTTACGAGGTCATCCACTCGAACCTATCTTATGTGTAACGCTACGTTACCGATGCGCGGGCGCCCCCTGAATTTCAATAGAGTTTCGGGCGATTATTATTCATTGGATTGCGGGACGTTTAAACAGCGTCTTAAAATGTGCATAAAAACGAGTTAAGAGAGAACGCAGCCTCGGTGTTATTTCACAGATTGTGGACGTGTTTGTGCAACTGTTGCGTTTCGACGTGTCGGGGCATTTTGAATACTAGATGTTTCCATAACAATGTCACGCAACGCATTCCTTCTGAGACATCAGCGGCTTTGTTTACAGCTGTCAGAATACATTCACGCGTCTTATTTGAAGAACGATAAAATGTGTCATTGAAAGACTGCTTAACTACACAAGAATTACAGCATAAATCTCGGATTCTTCCTGACCATCTGTAGATCCAAAGCTTGCCTCACTTTGTTTTGCCTTTGGTTTGTTGTTGCTTTTAATTACAAAGTGAGAAGTAAAACGTAAAGGTAAAAAGCATTTAATTTCTGTTACAGAGGAAATTGCATAATGAGGCTAAACATAGCACCTTCTTGTTTGTTTGTTTGTATTTTATTGTGAAGTACAGAGTGATTACAACTGCACAGCGCGAGCGAAATATCATTTTCTTGGTCTGATGAAACCGTGCAGAGAACGTTTGAGACCAGCAGCACTGAATTTGTCTTGCTTATCTCAGCTGGCGATGAACCGAGGTTTAGTTTTCAGTTTGTTACACTGTGCCTCCCCAAAGAGTTCGCGGTTGAACATTATAACAGCATAAATCCCATTAACATTACTAATGGTTACGGATGGCGACCAGCGGTTCTGTCTGGTTTTGTGGTTTCAACCCAATTTGCTCTCTTCCCAGCATGCACTGGGGCAGGAGACATCAGTAATACAGCATTAGGTGTAATACAGCTCTGGCTGCGTGGCCGAACCGAGCTCTTTTTGTCAGGCATTTTACACGGATATGCCTTTTGTCCCTCCGTGCCCTTTATCGCAGCCGAAATGTAAAAATATCACTTCATTGTAAAATCACCTCAAGGTCACGTCTGCACAACGGTGGGTTTCAGCTGGAGTGTGATTGATGCTTTGTGCCCATTACTGCTCCGAGAAGATTACAAGTTAGTCACGGAAAGCTGTTACACCACCAAGGGCATGTACTGTGGTACAAAAAATACTTCTTCCCGAGTCTTTTCCACTCCACGGAGATTATTTTCCCTTTTGAAAACGTCCTTGTGGTTTGTCGGCAAATCTGCTGTGAATGTTATTAAAAACAGATGCGGCTGCTAAGGGTGAGAGGTTTTAATATTCTATTAGCATAATGATAGAACAGCGAATGAATTCTGGGTACACGAGGCTGTTCTCTTTGAGAAGCGTAAGGCATGTCGGGAATGAAAGCCATTTCGATGCTAATGTGACAAAGTCTGGTACTGGGGGTGAAATGCCATCTGTATGACTGCATCAATATGCATCAGTCTTGTTGAACCTGGGTGAAACTTGTATCGAGTCAAAAGTCCATCTGTTGAACCATAGCAGTTAGTTTACCTATTGTGACATCACACGCACACACACACACACACACACACACACACACACAAGTTTACTTGTGTGTCTAAATAGGGACATTCCATAGACTTCTGTTTTTATAAACAGCCATGTACAAACATAGCTGAATAAATCTATTTCAGATTTTTAAAAATAGATTATTATTTATGATTTATAAGCTTGTTTCTCCATGGGGACCCAAAAATGTCCCCACAAGGTCATAATTTACTGGTATTACTTACGTAGCGAATACCAGGACCACACACACACACACACAGCACTTTAAAGTTCCCTTATTTCAAAACAATTTCTTGCTTGTTCTATGGGATTAATTTACAATTACATGCTTACATTCATCCCATTTATAATGGGTTGTTGACATTCACAATATGATCGAAATAAATTTTTTGTTCACATTAATATAAGGCAAAATACTTTCAAAATATTTTAACATTTTCTTTTACAGTTTACAACCTTTTGTAACCACCTTTTGTCTCTTCATTAGTTCGTTTATTAAACACTCATCAAAAACACAGCAGATGTGTTACAGTGTGGGATGTTTGTTGTTGTTCTTTATCAGGTGAACGCTTGTATTCTTCTGCTTTGCTACTGTAGGTTCCCCTCACCAGTTCTTTGCATCTCAAGTGTGTTTGGACCGCACACACAAACACACACACGGGCGAGGGCAGGAGAACCTCAGCTATCGTGAGACAAGCACGTAGCCATATTTAAAAGACAGATTGCCTGCAGCTTGGAATGACTCGAGGGAATGAAAAGCACGGCTTTTTACTGTACGCTGTGCTCCAAGGAGGCTCAAAGCAATAATCAAGAAGAGAGAACAAAAATATGATTAAGGTCTGATGCAAGAGAGATACAGGCACCCTGACTTCTCAGAAACGTTATTGAGGCAATAAAATACTTTCTAAGAAATCGTTTTGTCGTAAACATACACATTGGATATGATTCTTATTAGTCGGCCTCATTTAAAGGCAGGGCAGGCGATTCTTTTCTCAGAAACGTTGGTTGAAAGTCTCTTTACATCATGATATCAATCACTGTGTTGAGTTACAAGTGTCTCAATACATTTATACACACATATTAAATACATCTTTGGTGGAAAGCGTGGGACCATCAAATACGGACCAATCATTGCACTCGGTCTGAATTCAGTCTGAATACAATGATAGGATGTCATACATTCATTCGCTTTGGAGGAGGCGTGGCTTTGGAGAGTGTGCTGAAAGGAGGGCGGGATCTTATGCCTTCTGAGCTAGTTTGGGATTGCTAGTCTCTCTGAAATTGCCTACCCTTTAATTCCAGACCTGTATGATTTTGCTCCTCTGTGGAACACATTTTCTACTTGTAATCAACGTTTTTATCATTTAAGTTGTTCCCTGATCATTTTCTCACAGCTGTGCGAACAGCCCGTCTAACATCCATCACGGTCTACAGAAGAAGAAAATCATACCGGGTTTGGAATGACATGAGGGTGAGTAAATGATGACAGAATTTTCATTTCACAGCTCAGAATGCTTAGTACACAAAGAACCAAGTTATTCAGACGTTTTATTTGTCTGCCGGGCGTGTCAGATTTATTTTTCTCTGAATATCGAGTCTTTGAACACCGGAAACAGCCAAGTGACTTTACGTGCTTAACCAGCCTTTTGTCACCGCTTTGGAGAAAATAAGGCAGGACGCGCGCTTGCATCATGAATTTTATTGTGTTTTCACAACGGCGGTAAAACCTCGGGGGCCGGCCCCTCTCAAGAGCTCCACACACATGAATATTAGTCAACAAATCTGACCGACGTAAAGAGAGTTATGAGAATGATAAAAGAAGAAGAAAATACTATAACGCTCATTACCCCCCTTGTTCTCATTCCTGTGCTCCATAATGGCAGAAAAACAATTTCCTGTTGTGGAAAGATCAGCCAACATAATCAATTCATGAAGAAATACATTTTTTCTCACAGAATGAGGCACTAAAACACAACACACACACACAGCCATACTCGTGTAGCGCAATACGTGCAGCGTATGCTGCAGCAGACTACAGCGTGTGCGTGGAAATCAAAATCCTTTTCATTTAGACATTAATCTGTCACAGCTCTCCAAGCAGGACACAATGACCTCAGCACCAAGCCCGCAGGAAATCACAGTGAGGGCGCAATAGAATCCATTTATAATTCATACTGGGTGCACGTCATTCTGTTTTCTACAGCTTACAGAACCACCTATATCCCTATATATATATATATATATATATATATATAT
>JAZGTI010009019.1:8543-19382 GCA_036877585.1 Botia kubotai | reverse complement strand
GGATCTCACCCACTAAACCCACAGAAAACGTGAGAGCCTCCCAGATCCCAGTGCTGTACGTCAACCATGTTAGCCAAAATACTGAGGTACAGTATACTTCAGTTATCTTCCCTTTCACTAGACTGTGCTGGGAGAAGCATGTAAATGTGTTATAATGGCTTTCATATGGTGTGAAGATAAGTAATGGAAGATCCTTCAGCTGCAGGAGATGGCAGTGTGGAATGCCACCCATCAGCTGAAGAGCATCTGGTCCTGAGGGTGTGTAGCTGTGGTATCTAATGGAGTGAGTCTTGATACATAGGGAAAATGGACAATGGGAGCTGGTGAAAGCCCATTTGGACTCTCTGGATCAGGTTAGACTAATAGATCAGCTAGTCGACCAGCTAAATACAGGCTTAGAAGACAAGAAGACCAACTGGGACCAGCTAGACCATCTTAAACCATCAAAGGCCAGTTTAGGCTGGTTCTTTATTTTTTTAGCAATGAAGTATTTATCTGTGTAAGTCACCTATTGTGAAACATTAACCTTTAACACCTTGTAAAATAAGAAGAACTTTCAAACAGTACAATCACCAGATGTGAATACAACAGAATCCTGAGGTACCAAATAGCTCCCTAGAGAAGCAGACTGTGTGCTTGAAGGACAGTTCAGAGAAAAAACAACCCAAGTGCTAAGACCTCATTTGTGGTGAGGGAAAAACAAGTACTAAAAGTGTTGGCCAGGCGAGGTTTATTTTGGCCCCAAAATTTCCTCTGCAAACTGCAGGAGAGCAAATGGCACCTTTTCCCTAAGTGAGCTAAAGGCCTACGCCAAGTATTAGGCAACACTGAGGCAAAAACATCTGCATGAGGTACGCGTTCTGTTTTCAGCAAAAACAAGTGGTTTGTGCACCGCTACATCACACATGCTCCTTAATGTTCAAATATTACATAACCATTTTACTGTCTACACTACACTGTCTACACTGTATACTGTATGTGAACAAACAACAATAACACTTCTTCTGTTTTACCTTCCAAAATCTCAGTGTAATGTGAAAGGTTAGGGTTATGATGACTGCTAATTATCCAGGCAAATACATCCTGTGGCCGTCCTACCAGGCATTACAGAGCAGGGTTGGAGGTTCGACTCATCATTCCCTCTACTGCTAATAGAGTCTGTCACACTATCACCAACAGGATGACTAGTCAAACTGCTCTGTTGACATCTCCCATAACAACTAATGCCTTACATGGCAATTGCCTTTTGGGGGAATGTTGGGAGATCATGTTTTGGCTAGCTTGTTTCATCAACCATAATCTGAGACTATGTGAAATTGGACCAAAAACAGACATGTATTAGCCACTAAAAATATTAATTTGTCATATCATATCTGATTGGAGCCCCAACTTCGATTAAAAGTTTGAAGCCACATGAAACCCAGTGCGCAATCTCATTTTCAACTGCCTTCTTTAGTTCAGCTGATGTGGAGCGCCACAAACTAATAATTACACCTGATCATAATCGTGAATGCATTATCAATGAGATTTATGATCCTTAACAGTACGCGTAACAGTTCAACAAGGCGTCAAAAAGCGGAGTTCTCAGGGCCACACATGCAGCATGTTCACTAGCCAGACAATTCAAACCTGTGCCAGTATGACTGCGGTTTGTCATCTCTCCACAAACCTCAGCTATCTCAGACAGAGAGAGACGGAAAAATTGAAACCCAAAAAAAACACCCTCTGCTCAAAGCAATCCACTAGCGTCTGGTCATTGACCACAAACGGTCATGTTACCATAAGACGTTGTTTGTAAAAAACGCACCAGACCTTGTCATTGCAAAAGCGTGTAGCACATGTACGTGTCATCTGGGTGGAGAGCTCCTTCACACTGCCATCTACAGATGACCAATCCTTGAACAACACTGTCTCATGTTTGATGGCGCACAACTTCAAGCAAACAAGGCCAGAAGGGGAGGGGGGTGGTATGGGGGGGTTAGCCTCCTCTTAAATGTACTTAAAATGACAGTGTCAACTAACATGATAAAATTAACTGTTGTTTTAATTAATAAATCTACTATTGTGCATAGCTACAATGAAAGTAATGTAAGATGTTTCATGCACAGTAATCCAGATTAGTTATTTTCTTTTTTTTATTATATTTTTTATATTTATATATTTATAACTTGTGGAAGACAGTGCTTTCTTAACAGACAAATAGAGGTTAGGTGGAATGAGGATCTACATTTATTTATAAATGCCCATAATGAGAATACAGTCTGTAGATTGTTTATTCACTTTGTTTATTATATTAAGAAATGATTTATTGAAAAGATTCCAAAAACAAAATAAAAAACAATGTGTCTTTAATGTATTATTTAAAGACTATTTAAAGATCTAAAGGAGAGCTAATCTGGGTACAGAAGCTGGGTAACAATTACCAATTAAAGCTTTGAAAATAAAAGTTCGCCAACTTTTAATTTGGTTTGATTAATGTTGGTTTACATATCATCTGCCTTTCAGGATTACGAGACACAACAGTCATACTTTACACAGGTAAGCCATTGACACGTCTCATTCCTGCGCTGCAGCCAAGCAACAGCAAGCCAGGCCCTGTACAGCGATGGGTGTATTACCCAGGCATTAAAACATGTTTGAAAAACAATTCACATCAAGCACAGAGTCTAAATCCTAAGAAACAGCAAATGGTCTGAGCTGTGGAAGACATGTCCCTGTCTACAAAAGTCCGAAAAGAACCTTTTATCACAGCATCTCCTTCACGAGAATAATTCCCCCCAAAACCAAAACAAACATTTGTTTCAGCTCGCTGGCGCTGCATTGGACAGCTCTCCAGGGACAGACAGAATACCCACAGGAAACTCAAGAGAGAAGTACCGGCCAATGTGTAACTTTTCTGGCTGGACAGTGCCAGAACTCTGGGACGAGAGGCTAATTCTCTTAGCGGGGTGTTGTGTTTGGCACAGAGACCTGGAGCAGACGGATAAGCCTCGACACGTTGCTCCAGCAATAATGGGGAGAGAACGAGATCTTTAGCGCTGTCGGAACGAGCCAAAGACAAACATGTGATATGGATTTGATCTAGACTCAATCTAGATTGAACCAACATAAGTTTTTAATGGCTGCTGCAGATATCTAGAAAGCAGGATATACAGGCCACCCAAATCATGCCATGCATCCAATCAAATGCTATTTTGGTGCAAATTTATTTGTCACTGGCCAAATTCAGACAGATATACTGAACTGTCACAATCTTATTTCAAGGTTCTAGTGATTTATGGTGTGATGCTACATACACTAAAAATGTAATTACTTTTTTTTTTAGGTTCAAACATTTTTGTCATGTTTCCATGAAAATGCCTCAAGGCTGCTAGCTGGGATGAGATGGACTGGATTCTTATAAGTTAGAGATGAGAGCTCGTCTTTCTGAGGTTTATACAAAATCTGGGTGGTCCGTTGCTTCTGAAAGAGGACATGAAGCTGATGTGACAACGTGTGTGACTGTGATGTTCATGTATGTTCATGCGTGTCTTCCCTATGTTCTGCAGTGGGGGCTTGGCAACAGTGTGTCACTGTCATTTGGGCCCACAGGGCACGATATGTGTCACAGCGTGTTTGATCGTGTGAGGACTAAAGCCTTAGAACACTTGGCTGTGTTTCAGTCCCACATAAACACAAGATGTTTTTAGATGAAGGCTGGAGCACGATCCACACAGGGGAAGTGACAGAAAGTCTTTGCAAATAAATGACATAAGTGATCGCATCATATAAATCATATACAGTACAAAAAACGCAATTAATAAAGTGCATAATCAGTCTGCCTAAACTTCACTCATCCTGAACAAAATGACCTACATTAACACATGGAGATCAGACAATCATAACCAATATCATCTACTTAGATAATTCATAAAGGTACAGTAACAAAAAAACAAATTCCTGCTTATGGTCAAAAAGAAGGTAGAAAATGTTTATGTGGAACTAGATTATGACTATATATGTATTATGTATACTTTAGGTACAATAAACCTAACATTTAAAAATGATAAACGTTAAAAATAACATTAAATGCCCTTCCAGGTAAAATGTTTTTAAAATATAGAATATAGCCTCTTTCAAGCACACGGCAAGTTTTACCCAGTATTCTGCCCCAATACCTCATTCCTGCCTTTAAACACACAGCTACACTTTTCTCCTGCCTCTTCTGTCCACGGTCAAAACATAATCAAGCTGTGTGTCTAAGGACAGATGTGCTGGTTTTGTAACCAGGCCTCCAGCACACACTAAGCATGCAGTACATTAAACATGTGCTTCCTTTCTGACAGAGACCATCCATTAGACCGTATGACAATGTTTCAGCTGCTTTAATTTTCCAGTGCTGGGTCTGCCAGAGTCTGGTCTTAAACCTGCTATGAAAAATGTGCAACTATTGCACAGTACATACATATTTTTGGTCTTGTGAAATTCCCACAGTGTGAAATTCGTACTTTGTTTAAAATTGCAAGTTCTGGGTAAGTCATCAGTGCCATAGGCAGCCTGTTAACAGCATGTTACCACAGAAATCGGTTTAATGACATTCTAACATTGGAACTGCACTGTTAGCAGTTTCACAAGGCTATTACTGATACATGACCATCTTGCTACTTACGGTACTAAGTAACCATAGTTGTTACAACTGTTATATAAAAGCGATAAGGCTCGCGGCCATGCTACATTGTATATGTCATTTAGATATGTATGTATTAAAGGTACAGTAACTAAAAAAATCTTGGAGTCAGAGAGAAAGTAGAAAAGCTAACAACACTTTTGAGCTGTGACCACATTCACTACCTCTCATACCTCATCGCTTAATTTTGCCTCAGGTTGAAAAGCGTTCCAGAATATTGATCCTGACTTATGAGAGCCAATAAAACCACCAATACCAATAAACCTCAAAGCTTATCTGAATACCTGCAACTGGACTGTCTTCCCTTCAATGTATTTTTAAAGAGTACAGCGTGTTTGGTCAGCGTTAAGACAACTGTCTAGGGAACAATAGTTAGTGCTGTTAATAATGGCTGCTTGACGTGTTTCCTGATAAGTCCATCTGTTGGCTGTGAATTTCAGCTTTGGAGAGACACAAGCACAGTAGAATGTGGAGGGGCAAGAGCCCAAACTACATAGAGACTGACTAAAAGCGACAGAAAGACAGAGTTAAACACATGACGGATGACATGTTGTACACACTGACATTTCTATATAAACCAGATGAATCCAGTGATAGCTAAGAATTACACAATTCACACAGTATAAGATTTGATGATCCCTGACCTAATAAATGACGACAACAGGAGTATGTCTGACTTAGAGTGCTCTTATGATTTTTTCCTATAAAAACTATCCAGAAGAAATATGGAGTGGAATAACACCATTTATTTCAAAACATTTTAGCAAAAAATATATGTTTATAGGGTGTTTATTATTTTGCAGTAGCATTGGTACATCCCAATAAAAATTAATAAATATAAATCCATTGTGTTTGTTTAGTGACAACCAGTGAAGAAAACATGCATTGATTATTTATTTATTCATTTATTTTGTATTTTACTTCTCTTATGAAACATTTACAATCTTTTTTTATAACAGTGGCTCTTCGGCATGTCCCAGGTTTGCTGAGTAAGTAAGTGTCTGCATCAATATCATTGTTGGCAATGGAACAACAATCCTGTCAAAGAAATTTCTAAAATCTGATTGGTTGTCAGGAGACTATGAGGGAGACAGTATATAGATGAGCCTTGTGAGAGAAATAAGAGACACTATATATCACCACCCTTTTAACCACTAACAGCTTTAGCAGCCAATAGCTGAAGGAAACGTTTGGATCAGTAATGGAAATCAATCTCAGCTCACAGTCATCATTTGGTGTTACTATTGAATGTGAAGGTGCTGCATTATGGATCACAATTTAGTCTATTTTAATCTGCTACAGTGTAACATTTTTAGCTTACACACAGCAGATTCTGAAAGGACACCCTTCATCTGTCAGTTTTGCTCCAATTATTTATTCTCTTTCTACATAAGCAAACACAAGATGTAGTGTTGGCACACTAAATATGTAGAAGCAGACTGAACCATTGCTCAGCACTGTCTGACAGGGATATTGGCCTGCCCATAACCCCATGACCCTAAAGCTTCAAATCCACAACTAAATCTTGGTAAGTAATGATGGAGAATCCCTTAAGCTTAACTGGAATTTAATATTGCACTGTTCCACTCACAATATTAACAACTATATCAAAAATAATTATTTTCTAAAAGCTTTAAGGTTAGAGAGCAGCAGACAAGTCCAACTTTATCACAAGATCTGCATTAACTGTGTCTACATGCTACTGCGATTTATCTTTGTTTCAATGATTCATTTGTGGTAAAACCCAATGAATCAATAATGGAAAAGCTGCATGTCAGACGGCCGCAGACAGTATGTGTTTGATTTAAACATCAGCACATGTTTGCATTTGAAACAGAGTTTCAGAACACCACAAAAATGACATGACAAACAAAGCCAGTTGTTTGGGTTCAGAAAGTGGCCAATTTCCATAGGGCACCATTCTTGTCCAAGTTACACGACAAAGTAGCAAGCAGCATTAATTAAGTAAAATGTCTTAAAATTAAATTATTATTCACTAGAATAATTCATATGCAACATGTGATGTCACAGGTAGTTTGGACACACCCACGCTGAGCAAATGGCCCCAGATGCAAGAAGAAACAGAGAGCCCAATCTAGGGAGTGATTTAATGTATACACATGTTTTCCCATAGTGCTGTCGAGGGACAAATGGAAATGAACAGATGTGATGATCACTTCAGATACAACTGTGTCAAAACGCAATTGCAGCAACAAAAAAAATGTACAGAGCCCAGACATAACATCGTGTTCGTATATCACTGAAACCATCTTAAAATAACTGACAGAAAGCAGGCGTCTGAATTCCTCCTGTCCACAAACAAGCTACTCAAATCCAACTTCCTCCAGGGTTCTTGTAGGACAGATAACCAGTCAGAACTATTCTGTCCACACTTCCCTAAAAGCAGATTGTTAAAAACAAGAATACAGAGATTAATCTATGCACAAAACCCTTAGAGACATGAGAGCAGATTCTCCCTGCTCCCGATTCAAATTCCCAGATTTAATGCTGATAACAGCATGTGCTCAAGCACATTTTAGGAATATTAAATGCTTCTCAAAAAGCCAAAGTCTTGTAAACTTATAAAAATAGGCAGTTATAAAATAACCTGTGGGGAAAGCATTTTACGGATTACTAGTTTAGATAAAACCTTTGAGGCACTGCATAGTCCGTAGTAAATTAGACCCAGTGACATAGTCCCAAACGCATCATAAATCCGAGCCCTTGGCATTTAGCTATGACCTCATCCTAGATTATAACCTTCATAGTTCAAGCCCCAAGGTGACAAACCTGAATTGAATTTCACTGCCATAATAAAATCCACGAGCTGGTCAGCATGGACCGCACAATAAAATGAGGTTTTCAGTTTCAAACCATCACAGTTAATATAATAATATTATATTCAAATTTGCTTCTTTGTATTAAGCTAACTGCTTGCAAAATGAAATCCCAGGCATGGGACACAGTCAATGATGCTATCACTAAATGAACTGAGGTCACCAAAATGTTCATTGTGTAAATCATTCTAAGGAGCTAGCATAGCTTGTTATCCAAAACATTCAACGTTAGCTACAATGAACCCTTTATATTAGAGATAAGGCTATACAACAAAGATATACTGGGTTCTTTCAGCAGATATCTGTATTATGAGTAACTACATTCATCATGACGTGATGCGTGTGTGCTTAAGGAATCTTGTCTTCATTGTGGCGTAGGACCGGATAAGGAGTCTCCTACATGGGCTTTAACCATGTACACCTTCATTTTGTTTATAGATTCAGAAGATATAGGGGATTACCTCATATGGGCAGAGCTCATCTTGATGAAAGACCACATAATAGAGTGTCTCTATGATCTTACTATACTGGTTTCTGTTATTTCTTCCAAACACAGCACTACTGTTGTTCCTTCACCCTGATCTTTGTTCGACACAGGAAACAACAGCAAATGATACAATTGCTCGGTTCCAAAACCTGGAGAGCTGCCAATGGAGAAGGCATTTGAAAGCATCATACAACCGATGCAATCCTCATACAAATTATAGTCCAAAAGGTATGCTGCCTCCTAAGATTTCTTCTAGGATACAATGTATCTTTTATGAAGATGGCAATCCCAGAATGCACTGTGACAAGTACAGTGAAAAATAATCCAAGATGGTGGCCTATTTTTAGCATCCAAAATGAGACAAGAGATTCCATGATGTTAGGATGCAAGGCAGCTCACATGGAATCAGAACAAAGTTAATGACATTCATCAAGTATTTAACAAGTTTGCTTTATCTAATCTCATAGCTGGCTGAGCTAACAGACAGAGTTACTCCTGTCTAGAGCGATAACACAATCCAATCTTTGATAAAATATGCAAAAAATTGCAAAAAAAATGCAAAACATGCTCTTCAAGACACGGTATGTCAACAGTGCAAAAAAAATGTAATATTTTGGAATGAAGTACAAATTGCCCAACAATTATTTATTCTGAGTAATGTTGATATTCACAACATCAATCAAGGTATCAAATCATGCAGGACACATGTAAATAATTTCCTTAACATTCCCACAATCTGCCATTGGACAGATAGTTCTGCTGTCCACAAGCCATTGGATAAACCCAAGGTTGCTGTGTTGGGTTGGTGAGATTACTTACACAAACAGACTAATGATTTGATAGTGCCACAGTGTTTACACTTACTCTGGGTACTTACAGTGTATTTTCTGTTAAGATTGTATAAAATAAATGTAAACATATGTTTATCTTAGAAATTAAGAGTTTGTTCAAATCCCTAATGCTAATTATAAGCAATAACAATAGTGATGCTTCGGATAGCAACACTAAACAGATGCAAGTTTTGGCTTTGCTGATTCAGATAAATAATGCATGAACGCTAGATTGCTAACCATTATTCCATCACGAAGACTGACAAACTCATATAAACACTGTCGGCCTTGACTACATGATGAAAAGAATATTCCTTCTGCTAACTACCACAAAATAGTTCACGCAGCAGTTACATCTCAGTTTCTTCCGCTGCTTTGAAGTTCCTGAATGGCACTGCCATGGTCTTGACATGAAAGAGGGAATCCTGATATTCCCAGCATGCCCTTCACACCATGATGGAACGATCTCTCCAAAGAGAAACAGCTGTATTTCTTCTACAAGCTTTATTATGAACTTTTCTTACTAGTGGATTTGATTTATGATAAACGCTTGGGTTCTGACAGACTGTGAAAACCTGAATATTGGCTTGTCAAATAAATCTAAGTGCAATAACTTTGTGTAAACAAAAATATGTACAGTAACCTATAATGTACAGTAAGTATTTTCAAGCTTGTACGAGTAGTTTGAAGAATGGACTATGGATAAATTAGGTTATAACCAACAATATTCCCCAAAATGTGTGTTTGTTTGTTTGCTTACTGTATGCAGACAGAGATGAGATTCAGGCTTTTAATCCAGATTAAACAATTGACCTAATGCAAACATACCAACTTTGGAAACCTTTGGTTTGATGGGATAAATCCTTTAGGATTAATGGGTCTTCTGACATGATTTTTCCTTCATTTAGAGCTTATGATCAAATACGAGCCAGAATGTAATCATAATTCAATCCACTGAGTACTTTTTCAAACATTACAAAATTAGATTTATGTGTCAAGATAATAGTGATCTGTTCTGTTTTGATCTTTAAAATAAAATATTATGTGATTTAATACATCAAATCAATGCAAGAAAAAATCACTGAGGTCACCGGGATATGCCAGTGGAATTTCCATTTATGTTATTATTATGATCTAACTGTTCGTGATTTGGGACATGTAGCCCACTCCTACAAAACATACGCAAAGAGGCAGCTATCCACCTCCACGCCAAAAAGCCTGTTGCCATGGTATCCAGCCCTGATGAATCCACTGTAAATGATAGCAGCTCAATAGCCTTACGCTAAATATGAGGAAGAGACAATATTCATTATTCACAAATCCTGCTGCTGAAGAGAACAAATTACATACATTCTGTTTACACTAACAGAATGAGGTTGCGTGACCATCAAAACAGATGTACTGATTCAGAGTTTAGAATAAATAAAATGGGCTGCCCACTAAAACACAATAGATCTGAAAAGTCATGCAATATTATTATACAAAAGACAGTTCTGGTCTTCTAATCTGATTGGACGAGAGACGTTGTGTGTAGGTACAACACAGCCATAGGATGCTGTACTGTTTTGTATTGTGAACTACAGTACCTCTTGAAATGAACATTTTTCTTGTTTGGTAATAATAAAACATTAACAGTGAAAATTCAAAACCTAAAATTACTATACTATAATTACCGTTCATTTTTCTCTTGTGGGACACCTTATACTAAACAATAAATGTTTTTTATTCCTATATATATTTCCTGTATTTTTATTTCTATTATTTCTATTTTCTATCTATTTCCATAATGCTTTATTACTATTTATGCATTTCTTAAGTGGAAGTCACTTAGGAAAGGAATGCATTTTCATTTAGAGGCCTTAAAGATATACAGTGTACTAAAAGACGGTTTCTGCATTATGGCAACACTCATATCATGTTCTCGGTTCCGCTCCTTGTCATTTTAAACCATACATTCTTCTCATGCATTCCAGGCAGCCGATTAAGGAAGCCCATCCATTAGAAACACATGCTGTGTTT
>JAZGTI010009018.1:0-19382 GCA_036877585.1 Botia kubotai | reverse complement strand
TTGCCAGGAACGAGTTATATTTTGAATTCCTGGGCAGGACAACAGGAAGGTGCGTGACTGCGGTGAGGTCCCTGCTGCATGCAGAGGGAGACTAAGAGCTTGGCACAGGCTCAAAGTTTAGGCCTGGCTTTTACTGCAGTGGTTTATCTGAAAATGATCTCAGGAGGGCCTTGCACCTGGAGCTCAGCCATCATCTCCATAACATACCAGCAGAAACCATCACAACATTATTACTGCGTAACGCTTCACATTACAGCTCCTGTTGTAAGGTACCAGATGGAATATTATGAAATACAGTGAATTAGCCCTAATTGCACCATCTCTGTAAGGGGTATTTGTAGTCTTAATTACAATGCTCCTATCTCATGAATAATAATGGTTACCGTATTGTGAAATTGAAATCTTGGGTAAAGACGAGTAAGATTTTTAAAGGAACTCTCGTCATGCTGATTCATAAACCTCTGCTGGATAAAACTGCTTCCCTTCTGTGTTTTTCTGAGGAGAATCTGCCTCGAGTCCAAACCCAGGCTCTGTAATTACAGGTACGACCACCGCGTAGCTAATTAAAACCCGCTAGCTGGATTGTGTCTGAGTTTCTGTATTTTCTGGAAGAATAATGAGTCTGTTGAATGTGAATTGATTGCCTCAGGTGGCAGACAGATTGGATAAACAAGTCGTTGTGGGAACCGTGAATTCCCAGAATGCATCATTCCCATGACACAGCATGTGTTTGCTGATCAGTAGACAATCAGAGTTTGTCAAGTGTGGCGATGTTTATCAGATAGTGGGATGCGTCGGTTTTATTAGTATCGACATTCTTGTAATTGTTGAAATGATTTTTGACAACCCTACCTTCCTGTTGATGAATATGCATATTAAAACATTAAATATCCCAGCTAACTGAGAACATCAGAATTTTGGCTACCGTTCTCCAAAAGTTATGTCAAATTTATCAAAAACATTAACGTTAGCAGAACGTTTTTCATGGTATATGTCATATATCAAAAACGTTATTTTTAAGTAGTTAGTGGAATGTTAGTGGAACTGGTACATCATCCTTTCCCTCTTTTTCAAAGAGGCAAGCATAGCAACACCCATTTTTATCCCTGGTGTGTGAAAACATCTCCAGCTGCTGTCTGTGAATCATGTAAGAAAAAGAGTAATCCAAAGGGGCGGAGTTAAACTCGCCGCTCTGTGCTTTTGTGTGTGTGTGTGTGGAGTGGGGGGGGAGCTCAGACAAAGACCAGCCCCCACTGCTGTGCACAAAGAAGCACATCGCTCAGCACGGTTCTGCAAGCAGGCTTACCTGTCAAAACACAAATCACTCACAGACAACATGATCGTGTGTCCCGACATGACGGGTGAGGGTTGTATTGTCTTGTGGCATGTTTTAGATGATTATGATACGAGCTGGCTACCCCCTACCTCAGCCATCCAATCAAAGCGAGACATAGCTGCTAATGGGCAAACAGCAGGTATGCTACAGCATGAGAGGGTGTAATTCCATAGGGCGAGCAAATTAAAGGGTGTCATCGCTGGGTAGATCGCTGGGCTAAGATGAAAAGAACAGGAAGGTTTTTCCTAAACAACACAATGTTTTCTGCTCTAGATTCTTGTTGTGCTTTCTGTTGTCCCGTTTCATTTTTGGCGCTGGTTCTGTTTCCACCCTGGTGTGCCGTGGCACACGTCCATTCTGAATAAATGGGCCTGACACATGTCTCTCAGCAGGAGTTGAGTGGCATCGCTGGCCAGTGAGTTAATTAGCGAGCCATCTTCCACCATTAATGCTACAAGCCGCCAATGTGTGCGGCGCAGGGCGACTGGAGCAGGTGTTCTTGTGGAATGCTCGAATCCCCTTTTTAGCTTTTTGTCTGTTAGCACCATGCTAGCTTTGTGCATGGCTGCATTGCCCCCTCTGTGTGTGGAATTATTGTTTTGTCTTTCAGTGGAATGGCAGGAAAGCCCTTTAATGGCTTCGATCCACATTAGTTCAGCACTGATGCGGTGTGGCTTTGTCTGTCACTTTAACTGATACGAACACGCTTATACTCTTTTAACAGCGCTGTTTTCAAGACTCGCTCCCCCGGCCCCTTCCTGCTGTGCAAAGAGACGTAGCCCAAGGATTTCTCGCCTGACTGCCAATTCCTTTGAACTTTGTGTCTCTCTCTCTCCTGCGAGAAAGACACGAGCGGATCTGTGCCTCCCCACAGCCGGCCCACCCCACCCTCGTGTTCTTCCCGGAGTCTTCATGCCGCACACACCTACACGTGCACACTCACATGCACAGAGATCCATTCAGTCGAGGGTTTGATAACCGCATACTCACGGCGTTCTCTTAAAGGAACAGTCTACCCAAAAAATTACAATTGTCAACATGTACTCACCCTTGTTTTGTGTCAAACCCATGTGACTTTATTTATGAAATATGAATTGAAAATTCCTGTATACCGTACTGGTCACCCTTTTGCATGCAGTTGTAGTAAATGGTGACTGTTTTTTTTACTTTTAAACAAAAGCACAAGTTATAAGTGTCATAAAAGTGGTTGACTATTATGAACATGACTAGGAGTGTTAGGGCAGATGACAAAACGTTCAGCAAATAAATTTTCACACTACATAAATAGACTACATATGCCAACAATATACAAATATAAGTATATACTATAGCGTACGTGTCAACTGCATACTTGACTGGTCCTTTTTAAACCTGAATTTGTTGTAATTTTGTAAAAGGGATGATCCACACACCTCCCTTTGTTCCAGTATGTTCCAGTCAGTCAGTCATACGGCTTTGAAACAACACAAGAGTGAGTGAATGTTGACAGGGATGGAATTTTTGTGTGAACTAAAGACAAGTCCGCCTTAGAAGACTGATATTTGACCCAGCCTGTGCTCTCCAGCTGACTGCGATCTGTCGCTCTCACTGTCCACCCTCCTCCCCTCCTCCTCCTCTCTCTCCTCCTCTCTCTCCTCCTCTCTCTCCTCTCTCTCAGTGCCTCTGTCTCGCTCTGTCTCTCTGAGATCTCTGAGCTGTGCTCTTTTTGAAGCTGAGCACACACACCTTCACACACACGCAGTAGACGCGCGCAGCAGTCTGCGCCCGCATCACAGGCACGGCACGCGCTGGGCGAGCATGGAGCGCTTTCTGGGCTTTGTCAAGCAGATTCGGAGGTCCAGGAGGCGCAAAGGGAAAAAATACCGCCCGGAGGAGGATTATCACGAGGGTTACGAAGATGTGTATTACTATGCCTCCGAGCACCTGCAACGTAAGTGCCGCTGCGGTCTGGCTTCTGAGGAGGGGAATTGGGGATAACAGTCGTTGTTTTACCAATACGTGAATCATAAGCTTGGGGGTGTCAGGGAGCAGATTAACTCCCCCCAGCTCAGGTTTTTTTGGAGGGGGTGTATGAATAGATTATTTTTTGTCTGTAAAGTCCAGGTTGGACTTTAGTTTGCGGCAGCTGTGGTTGCTTGAGAGTGTGTTTGTTTATTAGGGTGTATATGTGCCCCCCCCACCTTCATCTGATGGATGGACTTAGTTGGTCACCATTTGTTTTCATTGATTTAGAGTGTGTTTAATGCGCCGTTGGTCGTTAAATGCGCACTGGAGTGGACATTTATAGTCATACCAGTGCATACTCCTGCGACACTGTTGTTCGAGCGCTACTTAGTGTGTATAGATTGCACACTTTGCTTTTATCACGGGTGAGAAGTTTAGGTGTGTGCGCGTGTACTCGCGTGTGCACGCGTGCCCACGTGTCGACACCAGGCATCGTTTTCAACAGCGTGGTGGTTTCAGATAGCACCAGTGCTGGGTTTCACTAACACACTTTTATCATCATCTATAATGAAGCATCTCATCCATGCAAACCTGGGATGACCAGACGCCCGGTTTACTCCGGTCTCACTTTCATACTCTGTGTTCCCCACAATCCTTTAAAAACTGCTAATTTGTTAGAGGTTTTAGGAAAATTAGCTTTCATCTTTTGAAACTAAATATCCACACTGCTTTTAGCTGTCGTCTCTTCAGCAGCATTGTAAGGTTAAAACGCAGCAGAAAAAATGCGTTTCCAGTGACTTGCTGAAAGAAAGAAATCGATTTCACGACATGCAAACGCAAGCGTTGTTTATCTGTCCCTGTAAATTTACGTTTTCCATCATGTGTGAAGTCCCAGTTTGAGGCTACTGGTCACTCTATGCATGCCACATGCTTTGAGCTCCTTTGTTTTAATGCTTTTGTTCCTACATCTTGCTGTACCTTGTTTCATTTTGCAGCTGAAGTTGTTTCAGAGAGATTTCTGGTGTTCACAGGGTGTTAATTAGCATTGTGCTCTCCCCGCACTTCAGTGCATGTTTTGCGGTGGGCAGGTCCCCGTTCTGTGATGACCCCAGGGCAGTATGGGTAATAACAGGAAAGAGTGCCGGTAGACTTGTAATCCTCATTCCACAGCTTCTCAGGTGAGAGACAGACGGTCTGAGAGGGGCTTAAAGCAGGTGTTAGCGAAGCTTTTGCTGTTTGCATTTTTGTGCGCTGAGATAACAAAAAATTTTAATTGCGCGTTCAAGGAAAGCTTAGAAATAATCAGAGGAAGATTACTGGGATTCATAATTATTTAGATAAAAAGTGAGAGAAAGATGCATTAGCATACATAAATATGATGATTTGGTGTAGGACGAATATAATGAAGCTTTTATCAATGTGGGTAGCTCTGAGCAGGGGGAGGGTTTGTCTACATAGTCAAAGCTGAATTCAGTTACATCATATGTACCAGGTGAAGTTTTCTATAGGATTACGGTTATAGAGTCAGTGTTTGATGATAGAAAATATCATGAACATTGTTTAAACATAACAGAAGCCAATGCACAGTTCCCACCATGATGCAATGCTGTGTTTATGTACTGTACGTGTTGGAGTGCGTTTCATTGTTTGAGAACAGAATTTGTTAACACTGTTTGTCAGTATAGTAGGAATTATTTAAATCAGCACTGATTTAGCCACAGAGAGGTTAAACAGATAAAACATCACCCAAGAATTATTCACTCACTGCAGTTCATTAGCAATGTAAATGTAGCCGTCAGCACCACGCATGAAAACCATGATTTGCACCATCGACCCTTAAAAACTGTGAATTTCAACCTGCGAACTGCAGCGTTAGTTCATGCTAGCCCGAGTTGAAGATGACTGATGGAATTAAACCGCACGACTGACGCCCCGTTACATTCCGTTCTCGTTTCGTTTCACTTTGTGTAGCAGCATGAATCAAAACAAATTAATGTCGCCCAACGCGTTGCGATGAGTGCAACCTGTTCGCTAAACGACCTCCTCCTCGCGAGCGCAAATTTTAACGTCAGGTATTCGCTTTGATACGCGCTAGCGAAACGCGGGGTACAGAAATGTAGAATTAGACGTCTAATTGGCCCAGCTGGCGTCCAAGTGAGTCATATGGAGGAAGCGAAGGAAAAATTGCCGTTTGAAATATTTTTAGATCGTCGGGAGATGCAGTGATGTCATTTTCCACATACGGCTCCTCTGTTTGTCTTAACGCTTCAGGTGCGAGTTAAAGCTAATTGGACTTTAAGCTAGCAACGCTGCCTTTAAATCATACAGGCATCTAAGGATGACTTGATAGGAACAAAGAGATCAGCTGCTAATTAACCCGTGGCAAAACCCTGCAAATGTCACACTCTGACTCCCCGAGCCCAGCCCGCCCCACGACTGCTTGTTGTCGCCTTCATGTTTCTCTCTTCATCATTTCTGGCTGCCTCATGTATAATTCACGATTAGGTTTTAGTTTTTCCAGTCGCAATCATTTATCAAATCCTCTGTAGCGCAGGGCCCTGTCATTCCTTGCTGGTCTTTTTGTTTGATACAGTTCATGTTTATACCGGTGGATTCATTGCGAGACCTACACTTTGGGGGGTGTCTGCAGTTTGATAAATGAGTCGTACGACACCACAGCAAAGGTAGCAGACAGCACATGTTTGTTTCAGTATTCATGAGGCTAGAAATGGCAGAACGGGGTGTTTTTGTGGAGGTGACCCAGTGTTATTTGGTCTTTGCATTTATTCAGAAGTTTCGCACCCGTTTTCCAATTCCCGTACCCAATTTGCCGCTTTGAAGTGAAATTCATCTCTGTACCTCTATTCATTACAAGCGTGTGCACTTTTGCTTTCAGAGAGATAAGTCAACACGAGCAAACCGTGTTTGTTAGCAAACAAACGTTTCTATTATAACAGTATATAGCCCTGTAAGCTAGTGATTTAAATGCCATCTATTATTCTTTGAGAGAGCGAATCCCTAAATGAAGCATTAGCCGTATACTTTTAGCCCAGGGCAAGTGTCCTTTCCCTGCTGTGTGTTCCCAGAAACCTAATGCTCAGCATCCATTGTGCTTGTTTGTTTGTTTTTCTTTCATTCTTAAGAGCAGTCTTTGGTATTTAGGTTCGCTGGTACCGCAGTACCAATGCACCTGATGTGAGCACTGTGTTATTTGATTAACGTGTTTATTGTTGATTAATATGTTTAATTTAGTATTTGTGCTTTTCGTTTGTTTGTCTTAAATCAGCCAATCAGCTTAGAGTACAGAACACCAGCGTTCCACAGACCACAGTTTGAGAGCTACTTATTTTTATAGCAATATAACGCTGTCTACACTGTCTTCACTGTGCACAAGCGTTGTTCATGCAATTTACTATAGGTTGTAGGGCCAAAACTGGCTTATCTTGCACTAACACTTATCTGGTAAAGAACAAGCCCCGGGTGAGATTCTGTTGACTTCACACAGAGTCAATAAAATAGCCACCAGGTCTGCTGAACGTGTTTGCATCCTAAAAAGAGTGAGGCAGCACTCCTACCAGACATCTCAAAGGAGCTGAGAGCCAAATCAAGTAACCGGCACATCAAAGCGGGCACTTATCCAGCAGGTCACATGGAACCCTGAAGGAAAAAAATAAACAAAATGATTTTGACAGCAAAGAAAAAAAAAATGCTTCCTGCTGATAAAATGTTCATTTGTTTTGTCCAATAAACAAGATGACGGCTCATTTTTTTTTCTATTAGTCGCATTAGACAGTTGAAAAGGCAACAAAGAACATTTTTTTCTGTCAGACAATAGAGCGAAAGCTCTCTGTTAGCGTTTTTGAATCACTCCGCATTGTTCCCTAACCCCTTTACAAATTGCGTCTCACATCGTTTTTCATTCCAAAAATGCATTCAAACAGACGCAAATTAACATTTTCCCATAACACGCTCAAAATCCTTCTGGAGCGATGGCAGCCAATGTTAAAATATGGTTATGGGACACGGCTGCAGCACGGCAGCTGTTTTAGGTCTGCGGTTGCTAAAGATGGACAGAGTTTTCGCATTCTAACGAGCTGCTTACAGTTAGTAGGTGATAATGAGGCCTGGCGGTGTCTCTGAAATGTTGTCTTCTTCACCAATCACAGCTCACCGTCAGATGATGTTTCTGCAAGCCGTCTCGGTTAAGACAGGAAGTGGATGGATACCTAAGGACTTTTGTGTCATCACTCTGGTGTGAGGCGTAAAAAACTTGCTTTTAAAGTTCATCTTTTCCATTCACAAGTCCACTTTGCACCATTTTCTCCACTGAATCAAGTTATAGTACTTTCATAAACTGTGTCTTGTTGAGGTAATTAACTAATTTCAATAAATGATGGCTGTTAAAAAAAAGGTCTGGCTTTGTTTCTTGGTAGATCATCCTTGTTTCCTTATTGGAAAAAAAACAGGTTGTACCATCTTAAAGTTACCAAGCTGTTTTTTGGAACAATGGTAGTTGTTTTTTCTGCTGGCCTGACAGGGCCTCACAGCTCAGCCAGCTGAAACTAACTTGAACCAGTTAGAAATCTGTGTTCTTGTGCTCAGCTGGTAGAGCATTGTGTTGGCAGCGCAAAGGTTGTGGGTTTGATTTCCAGGGAACACACTGATAAAAAATAAAGTATATTTTGAATGTACTGTAAGTCACTTTGGATAAAAGCATTTGCCAAATGCGTAAATGGAAATCGGTTACCATGTTGAATGTTCCATTTTTGCACATTTACACCATTTGGAAATGCTGGAAGTGGTGGCGTGCACTACGCAGAGTAAACCCTGTCCTATAACTCTTGCATTCGAAGACTCTTTTCCTCCTCTGTAGATATTTTGTCCTTCGATTCATGTGATTTTCGGGCCATTTGTGCAAACTAAGCTGTCACGCTCCTGCACTGCCCCATTTACAGTGAGTCCGTACTGTAACGCCATCTCCCCATCAACCTCTGAAATGTCCTCGTTGGAAGCGAATGCGTAACCTATTATCTCCCCCATTCCTGTTCTTGCGGTAGAGCCTTCGGCACCAAACGGCCATGATGAATTGTGATGTGTTGTGTAAGAACCATTATGGAACGCATTACGCATTAATTTTCAATGACAGTTGTGTATAATCTCCTCCCCCATGGGTGAATCTAACGGGCACCAGGCCTTCAGAGTCATGCGATCCATTTTTTGGTCAATTGATGGCCGTGCTGTTTGCCGAATGGACTGCCGCTGTCAGATAAGCGAAGTAAACAACTGCAATATTAACTTCTCGAGTGCTGATAGCATCTTAACCTGGATAGTCATGACGCCTCGAGCGCAGCCAGCGAAGCCCCTTGAGAAATCATATTACTTCATATTATTCTGTCAGGTGGGCTGTCATTGGTCACTGCTGCTGTCCAGTTTGCTGTCTCTGAAGCTCAGCACGACGTAGAAAAATATGTGCGTTGAGTTTTCTGAGGCAAACACCTCGTCTAAAAGCATCAGAAAATTAATAGCTAATTGAAAAAGCTAAAATTAAAATAGCTCATTGAAATGAGCTAAAAGCTAATGGATCTGTGCATTGTACTATAGTTTAGTTATCGGGGTACTTATAGGCTAGATACTGTAAATATGTTGTCTGATTGTAATTACATTCAGCAGTTGTTTCTTAATGACGCATGACAGCGTCCTAATGTCTTGACGTTCTAGATAAGTAAACTCTATTTTTGCGATTACGCGTTTGGCAGACGCTTTTATCCCGAGTGACTTACTGTAGAGTGCATTTAAGCTGTTCATTTCATGAGCTTGTGTATTCTTCAGGAATCAAACCCATGACCTCAGCATTGGTAGCACGCAGGAAAGCTGTCTTGCGTTATGTGTGGGTGTCTAGAATCAGGAATCCCTGTGTAGCTATAAATGCTATCCGAGCTTTCATCGCCAAGTACTGGACTTTCCTCTAATGGTCCACTCTTCCTGCCTGGAGCCTTTCAGAAGTACAAAAAAGCCCCTCCTTCCATATTCCACTCTTCCCCATCGCATTTGTCTTCCGCACTCCCTCTCGCTTGATCAAATTCGGCTTTTATTTTCGTCTCTCTCCATTTCTCTGATTTCACTATCGGCATGATCCATCAACTCTGATAAGATCAGGGCCCAAATGCCTCGTGAGTACAGCCCAGCACTGTAGGCAGTTTTTTGGTTGTAGCTATTTCTCTAGCTGTCTGCTTGAATGGTTTTTCTGTGGTGATGAAGCAGGAATGACTTGTAGGAATGCATCGTAGCCATTATAATAACGGAGACTGGCAGCATGTTTCTGCAAAATTAGCCAGGCTAGCTTGTTTTAAAGGAATAGGGCAGCCAAAAATGACCTTCTGTTTGATTACTCACCCTTTAAATCCGTGACAAATTATTTTTTATTTATATATTATATTTATATATTTTTATATATAAATATATTTATTCGAAGAAGAAAAGGAAAATGCTGAGCTGCTTTTGTCCATACAGTGAAAGTGGACAAAAAGGACAAAAAATTACCATTGAATACCATAAATTAGGCATCATAAATATAGTTCATGCATTGTATGCACTATAATCCATATCTTCTGACCGCTTGTGTGAGGAATATACAGACGTGTATGTCTTGACAATCTCGGTCACCATTTACTTTCATTGTATTGAAAAGTGCAGCTTGGACATTTTGCTATACAGCATTATGGGGAGCAAATGATGACCCAAATTTATTTTTGGGCGAGCTATTCTTTTAAAACCAGTCGATTTGACATGGTTTTAATTTTTGCGTGTGACTTCTTCTATAGAGACTTATTAGTTCTGCCTTGGGTTATGTGAAAGCGCTTCAGTGGAAATCTTAAGAAATGTGCTAAGCCCTGCTTAGCCCTGCTTAGCCCTGAATGCTCACAGCATATGAATAAGTGTCACAGGAAACTGACATTTTGTGACTAGGTGACCCAAACAATGTATCAGCGCGGGGCTTTGTTATTTTTCATTTTTACGTGTCTCTGAATAATTACATAATGTCAGTCGATTGCTCTATTTCACATCTTGGACTGTTTCATAAGCGTCTTGTCTCCGACGCCCACATTGGTAGTTCAAGTGGCCGCTGAAGAAAAAACATAAATTGAGTACAGGTGTGTAAAATTGTTTATTTTCGTATAGCCATTAATGTCATGCTACATCAGGCCAATGTCAGCACTTTAGGTCGATTAGCGATGCGCGTAACAGCCAATAGCAGGCTGCATTCGCAAACGTATACAAACAAAAGTCTAACCCCCCCAGCGTGAAATCTCAGTGTGCAACTGCAGTCGTTGCTATGCTCCCTTTTAAGACGGCAGACATTTTAAAACGTTTGGAAAAGGTGCTGTTGAGTCGGAGAAGAGAGTCTGCAGAACTGACCTGAGGAGGTTTTAATAAGAATGTTTCTGAGGATCTCAATGGGTTTGCATTCATGTGGCTGGCGGTCCTGTTTGTGATAATGAATACAGCCATAGTATGAAAGACAGTGGCATGTGTATTCTGTAGCTCTAAAGTGAGTTCTAAGTGGCTTACAATTAGTGGCTCAGAAATTTTGGAAGTGACTTTGGTTAATATTCAGTTAATATTGCTGTATAAAGTTTATTTGCTTACCTACCTACCTACCCACGGCTTTAAAATGCCAAAAATGCTCTAAAATGTCAAATATGGGGCAAAAATGGATTGGCAGCTAACTTTATCATGTCTAGTTCTATATTTAGTATTGGTTTAGGCTGTTGCATTATTTACCAGCTACTGCTAAACGTCATGTTGATTTTGTTGTTAACCAGCAGATTATTAAGATTCACTCTTGGCCAGTTGTGTGTTTAAACAGGTGAAACTGGAGTCTTTTTGGCTCCACATCCGAGGGATAAAAACAGCGTGAGAGTTGCAAAAAAAAATGCGGAAGTGTTTAAAATTAAAATCCCAAATGATGCAACAGTAAATCTTAATGATTTCATTATATGTTGCTATGGTTACAGGCTGAGTAGCTACCAGTGAGTTAGAGGATTGACTTAGGTGCTTGCATACCTTATTAGACATGCTTATGTCTGCTGTTGTATGTACAGGCTAGTATAAGTGTGATAACTGTTCATTGTTAGCATACGGTTATATATTGTTGTCAGTCGTAAACATGGACCGTTTATCTGGGGCCTCACCAGTTTTGGTCCCCACAATAGGGTGAGTGGAAGACTCGCCCACCACTGTGAGTGCACGTAGGAGTTTGTATAAGTGTGTGTATCTGCAGTATATGGCACTGTTGACAGATATTACCATAGCTAAAGCTAGCGCACCTTTTGGATTTGAGCTTGAGTCAGTGGTTGTCCGCAGAGGAGAGTTTTGGATAAACACAGAGAATAAGATGATAGAGTACAACAGCTGATATCGCATGCTTGTTTACCTGTGAGAGTTTTAGTTCCATTCTGGAACCTTCTAGGCAACATTCAAACAGAAATGGAACCTCGTAAACGACCAATTTGGAACTCTGCACACACGCAGCAGTTCTCTTAATGGTCGCTCACATGCATCAGAAATAGAACATGAGAGGTAATTGATTCCAGAGTTGGGCGTCATGTTGCTTAGCTAATAATGTTATACTTGAATGTGCACAAAATATACACAGCACACAGAAATAACCGAAGTACATATAGTTTTAATTAGAACAGTTTATTTATATTTAATATAACATTCATAACATTCATATGAGCTCTTAAAGGTAACAGTTTTGGTGCCTGCTGGATGGAACAGCGTTCATGTAGGGAACATGCCTGTGATACCTTCAGTTGCTGTCTAGGTAGTGACGCGTTGGAGAATGTGGGCTATCCGCGAGGTCACATCTCTGATGGTGTTTTTGTCCACAGCTCCTTGGTTTCCCTCCATAGCAACGATGTCCTAGAATTACATTTAATTAACTTTCTTCACAGTATTTTTATCCACCAGTACATATGATGTGATGTCTTGCAAGAAGTTGCAGGTCAAAGTCTCAAAATAAATAGCTTAAAATAAATGAGCATCTTGAAGACTTTCTGTCTGAGGTTGGAAATGTTTAACAGAAATGACTGCAAAGCTTCACCATTAGCAGCTACATTGATTAGCATAATAAACCAGTCCATAAACTAATTCTGAGGTCCACATTACCGCAGAGAGAGTGAGTGTCTCTGGAATTCTCTCTTTTTAAAGTCACCATAAAATCAAAATATACTATTCACATTTTGATGGAATATTGCATTTTCAAAATCCGAGAATGTAGTTCCCCTGTTGAACGCCGGACCTCCTCTGATGACATCAGTCTGACGGCTTGGGCGGAGCCAGATCCGTAAGCCACTCCCCTTCAATGGTTAGTCTGTGAGCTTTGAATTACCTCTAAACACTAACATAAAGTCTTCAGTCACACAGACTTCAAGATAAAATCACACCCTATTGATACACTGGCGCTGTGCTAATATCCATTCCTGTAGCGTATTTACACGCGAACTGTTTTCAATCTGAACTCAGCAGCCCGATGATGCATCGCCGCTTCAAAGTTTTCCCAGCGCGAATCGCTATTATGCCACGACGTACGAAGCAAGCCATTCATTTAGTCAAAATGAAATTATACAGCCTCCCTTTCTCCAGATCTCTCTGTTCTTTTTAATCATCCAAGAGTTCATTAAAGAAAATTAGCTGTGAGGAAAAATGGCACAGGAGTTCTGTTGTTCAGCAGAGCATAGAAACGCTGCGGTGTGAGGGTGTAGTGGTGACAAGCTGGCCTGATACCCCGGCTTTCCTCCAGCTGTGCTTGATTTCCCTCCGTCTCATCCGCATCCAAAATAACAGCCCAGTCACTTTTCCAGCCAAGTATCTCTCTTAATTGTGTGTCGCTCACCTTCCTCCGTGAATCTCTACATAGAGGAGATGTTTGAACCTAAGACGACTTTTAACCCCCCTTTCACGTGCACACTTTGTTCTCTGATGTATCCCATAATGCATCAGTGTTGTTATTTCAATGCTGCTGTATAAGATATAGTTTTCTCCTCATTTCAGTTGATGGCAAGGATAAAGAAATATAATAGCTTTACCTCTTTTTGTCTCAAAAATAGAACACAACTTGGTGCAAAAGTGGCCCAGCTCGCCCCACTGTCACATCGCTCCATTTATATCTTATTTAGGTGGATCATTAATCCTTTCACTGCTTGATCATCTATTTAAAAACTGGTATGAAAGAATGAAAGAATAGTTTAGCCCAAAACGAAAGGTCTGTCATTATTTACTCACGCTCGTCATTCCAAACCCATGTGACTTGCTTCCATGTAACAGAAATGTAATTTTTTCAAAAATATCCTGACTACTCTTTTCCATATAATGGAAGTGAATGGGGTCTGAGACTGTTAAGATCAAAAATTACACCGTACACAATGAAAGCGTCATAAAATGCTTTCATTTTGTGATGCGCGTTTTAGCATAGCGTGCGTGCATGTGTTTTTGTGAGCACACTTTAGGTAAGTGCTCTGGCTTCTGCAGAGAATTGCCTGGGAAAACCATCCTCAATGCTTCTTTGTCCATCGGTAGCCTCTGACCTCACTTCCCTGTCTGAAATCACATCCTTTTGTTAAGAGAGCCAGGAGGTAAACGGACAGCTCAGAGAGGGGCTTAAGGTGCTTTGAGCACTTCCAAATAAAAAAGTTCTTTTCGCTCTAGTGGACTTCTGAAAAGCTATTGTAGTCGTGTGCCCAGGGCGCTCAGATGACTCAGTAATGCTAGTCAGAAGCGCTTAGCAAGTTGTGCTTCTCCTGTCTAACTCTTCCACTGTGGGGACAAGGATAGGCTATAAATGAGACTTGTGAGAAGGCTGAATTTGATCCAGTATGAGATGGCAAATAATTGCAATTAGAAGCCTCACTGCTCTTTGTACAGTATTATAGTGTACATTTTATCACACGACTCTGGGGGTGTGTTCATTGTGCGTCTGATCGTGTATCTCTTAAAGGGACAGTTCACCCCAAAATGAAAATTCTGCTCGTCACACAAAGCATGAATTTGTATATGATTTAAGATAGATTATGAAGCGCATGAGTCATTTAAACTAATTTTATGACGCTTTCATTGTGTATGGTGTAATTTTTGATCTTAACAGTCTCAGTCCCCATTCACTTCCATTATATGGAAAAGAGTAGTCAGGATATTTTTGAAGAATTTACATTTCTGTTACATGGAAGCAAGTCACATGGGTTTGGAACTGTTCTTTCATTTTTTCATACCATTTTTAAACAGATGATCAAGCAGTGCAAGGAGTAGAAGTCCAGGCAGGGGTGAGCAGAAACTGGCTGGTTAAAATGCAGTTTAACTCTACGTTATTTGTAACTGTGAGTGCATATTTATGGTGGAGCTTTGAATCAGACAGCTTGTGCGTTTTTCATATCGACCATGAATCCAGGGAGACAAGTTTACGGAGTAATTATGGGCTGCCGATGAAAGCCCGGATCCTGTGCGGATGAATCATAGCGCTGTTCAATATGAGCTTTTTTCCCAGTGACTGCATCTGGCAGGACTACAATACCCAGAATGCACTTAGCAGCTTTAAACTAATGGAGTCCTTTGTATCATACATGCAATTAGGATTTTTTTCCATGGCCGCTGCTGTAACTGGGATTTGATATTGTAAAAGGGGCCGGTGACTCCAATGGAAAGCAATGGAAGTGGCATCAGAAAACATCCCATTGCAGCAGTGTGTCCCATTACACCATGTGTTATTTATACCAGTATACCAATAAATTTCAGTGTTACAGAAGCAAACAGACAGCATTAACTCTTCATAGCTCTCTTAATCCTCCAGGACTTGATGTTAATCCTTATTGTAAAGGAAAACTTACTGTTTGAGCTTTTCCAGCTTATTGGACGTTTTCCAGACGTGAAGTTTTAATTGCCCAGTAAGGGCAGGAATTTGTACCAGGCAGTACGATAGAAAATCGATATCTGTGTGACATTGCAATAATATTGCAATTCTTTAAGTTGTAGCTCTTTAATATAATGGAAGATTTTAACGGAATGTTCTCAAACGTATTTATAAAAAAACACAAAATCGTGTAATGCTTTGTATGTTTAAGTTTGTTGTAGACTTGTTCTAAATAGTTCTTATTTCTTCTGAAAAGTTCTACTTTCCTTATAATATTTAATGTAAAAAAATGTAACTTACAATATTATTTGTTCAGAACATTAATGCGGTAGTGTACTGTAAAATTTGACAGTTGTTTTATGACAATGTATTATACAAATTGTGCTGAATTATTCTGATATACAAACATAATGTAAATGCTTGTACACTGATGTATTTAGCGATTGCATCAGTATTTATTGTATTCATATTTAGTTTATACCTGATTTAAGTTGGGCCGTCTGTACCATGTCATACGCTACACGGCTACAAAATGTGTCTCACACAAGCACCGCCTGGAGGCTGTAGCTGAGTTTTGAGGATTTATAAACACTGCCAGAACTCACCAGCTGTCGTGCACTAACTTCAGTATGTACGGATTTCAGAATACACAAATTAACTGATAAAGACGTCCCAATAGCTCGTCAACAACACCAATTATGGAAGCATCACTTACTGTGCGGTAATTACAAGCCACTGCCGTTTTTATGTAAGACTCACTTTGTATTACCCAAGTTTATCTTTCTCTGAACGTGTCGCATTGATTTGCCTTCCAGCCAGCTCATTACCGCATTTCTCTGCTGATTGAAAATACGCGTCCCGCGTCGCTCAACGATTGCCAGAAAATATGTTCACCTGACCTGCCGCAGACCGGCACCTACCTTAATCCACAGCATTCTGTTCCTAAAACATGACGCTTTCATGCCATTAAACTCTTGACGGGGTGCCTGGTTGCATCGACAATGTTTTCTTTTTATCAAATTAAGCCGATTTGCACGTTTTCGGTGCCGTTTATCGTCTGCCAAATGTTTTATGATGGACATTCTCTGGCTTGATTCATCAGCTGTGTGTTTTTCATCCTCTTGACCTGCAGGTGTTTAAAAACTGCCAGATTGCAAATACTCGCGTTGTTTTTGCGCAGTTCAGGTTAGCATGTCTGTGCCGAGCGCGCGAGCAGATTAAGATGAATGGACTGCAACGAGTGTGTATATGAACCAGATTTGGGAATAACGGGCTCCTGTCGCCTTTGTAAACTGTGTATGATGGATGACTTTCTGTTCACAAAGCTGTGTTTCCCAATTATAGACTGTTATTATATATGTTGTGTTTCAGGTTGATTGATAGATTCAGTGGTAGAATAAGAAGTTTTCTTAATGGTTTTAGTTCTTTCAACGAAGATACATGACATTAGCGTTTTTGCAATTAAAATCTTAAAACATGACTAAATATGGCCAAAAATGTATACAATTTTGTTTAGAAAATACCACTTGCAACAGCAAATCATATGTATCTTTGTAATCAGAACAACCCATTTGTATTTTATTTAAATCTGCTGATTTGAGTCGTACGAGCCTTAAATCCACATAAGATGCAGAAGCAATTCAGATTAATTCAGCGAATCCGATTAATTCAGTAACCATGGCGACTGATTCACGAATGCTTTTGATTTGGTGCTGTGGATTCAGAATACTAGGGCAGGAAACACTGTTAGCCATTCCGTCTGCCCCGTTCGGAAGAATTTGTGTTTGAGAGCGGTTAATGCAGCCCAAAAAGTCAACTGTTTATTTGGAAAAGAAATCGGTTCTGAGTAAGAGCCGTTCTCTGTTGACGACTGTACTTGTGCCACTGCAGGCTCACCACCCCGTTAAACCTTCCTGTAGGGTTTTGTAAACTACAACAGGCAGGTACTCTTACTGCTGTAAGGAGATGTGATTAATTGCATTGCTTTATTGAAAGTTTCCAAGTCAAGATCAATCATTCTTTGCTTAGCAGAAGGTGTGTTGCAGCGATAGTTACTGAGTCAATTCGCCATGGGGGCAGGCTGGCACGGACTGGCACATGCTGAGAGGGATAAACATGGTCTCATTTGGGGACCGGGTAAAACTAGAAACCTTACTTTGTGTTGTTGTTGTTTCTTGAGTGCTTTGCACAAACTAGTGCTCTTGAAAATGAGCCCTCGCTCGCTCGCGACTGTCACATTACATTTAGTGGAAGTTTCGGTCCACTGCGTTGCTTTCCCCTAATGGATTTTATCTTTTTGTCAGGTGTCTTGTCAAGAAGAATCACAGAATGTGTTTTGGCCTTGGTTATGACCTAGCACACGCTAATCTGTAGGTTCTGGGTAGCTGAAGCAAGGTGTTGACCCCATGCTTGAGGAGAACTGCGCTTTGGCTTGACAGAACCAGGAGGGTTTTTGATTTAAGTGGCAAAAACATGTTTGGCATTTGAGCGAACATATGGAATTTACTACAGGGAATCTTGTTTAATGTGTAATTAACGTTATTCTGGGAAATGGTCAATTCGTATGGAGTCATTTTTTGTCTGCATCAATTTTAAAGGTTAAGAACACAAAACCCATTCGTGGGGTTAAGACCGTGGCATTTGGTGTGTGCGCCGCAGGTGAGGAGCCGAAAAGTAATTGTTCATTTCCGCACCAAAGTTAATTATCACAGACAACCTTTATTGCTATTAAATCTATTCATTAATTATCATTAGTGTCGTTAAAAGACATTTTTCCGCTGACCAAACACAAATGAGGAGCTGCGTTTGGAGGGCGAACAAAACCTCAGCCACGTCCTTGGGGTTTTGCGGGGTGCGTTTTTGTGCAAGCGCCTTGTAATTTCCTGTCATTGATTTTCGGAGCGAACGGGCACATTGTGATGTTAAATGCTTGGTCAGTCACACTGTGATTTGTCTAAGTCAAGGACAGACTTTAGATTGGGCCTGGTCAGATGCATTCTCCTACATTCATTTCTCGAAATGTTTTAGCTCAGTTTTACAATTTAGACTCGCATTTTACCTCAGGAGTTACACAATAATTGTTTTTCCTTGAAAGGCTGTAAAAATGTTTTATAAGAAGGCCTAATGGGCTCTAAATTTCCTTTGTTTAGAACTTATCTATTATTTAGAACTTTTTGCCTCAGAATTTCTATCAGAGACCCTATTTTGTTCTTCTCCCGTTTGCTGGGTAAGACTGGATATTGCCTTTTTCTCCAGACCTAATACTCTGAAGCCCCGTATTCATGCAGACTGTCAAATAGAGACCTGCACCTTTTGAGGAAAATACTGCAAAGCATTATGGGGCTTCTGTTATCCCATCTTTATATTCTTACCATCCTCGCGTCCCTTGATGATGAAAACAAAGCTGTGGATTTGAATGATGGAGATGTGAGCGAAACTCGTTTGCCACAACAAAAGTGCTTTTACTTCTTACAAGTGTGTTTTATTTAGTCAGTTTGGTGCTCTGTTCAAATCCAGTCTGATATTTTACAGGTCATCTCAAAAAAACAGACGAGAACAAGAGGAACTCAAAAAAGTGCACCGTGTGAAACTGTTGCGTAAATTAAACCCGTATGAACACTGACAGGTTCTTAACAGAGAAATACGCCACTTCAGATAAGCACCGCATTTAACCGTTAGACAAATAGCTATCGGCATAAACCATAAAGATTATAATGCAGTGTTTGGAGCAGACTGTGTTAGCTCATTGTAATAGCTGTTGACAATAATTGCTATTTATTGCTCTATAATTACAACTATATAATGATCTAAACTATTTTAGATAATGTCCAGGCATATTAGCCTTCTCTCTGTAGAGTCTTATATATAAGAATATATCTATTTGTCTGTATATCACAGGTCTTTAGCCACCTGAGTGTTTCTGCATCATGTTATTTGTGCTGTAATGGTCTCATATTTAGGCACTAATTAAAAGTGTCCATGCGTTTTTTCTGAATCATGTCTGACTTCCACCGCTGAACCAGAAAGCCAGTGTCTTCTCTCCCCGTTTCATCTTTTCACTGTCCCAGTAGATTGTTAGGGCCCTCAGGCAGTGGCCTCATTTTTCTCTCTTATCTACTCTCTCTTGTTTAGTCCTCTGAGAGCCATGTTACTCCTGAGAAACTCAGGGTTTCTAAATCCATTCACATCGAGTTTTCC